>BLKR01009070.1:77500-225363 GCA_011170035.1 Teleogryllus occipitalis | reverse complement strand
AATGTATTTATACCAGTATAGAAATACCTTTACCTCTATTATACCTTTATTCAAAATACCTTTAAAAATACAGGTATAAGACATCAAATACCGGTATATTTAGAGGTATTTTACCTTTATCCGACGTCTATACCGGTAAAATACCTCTATTTAAAGGTATTATACCGGTATTCACTCATCAAAATTCCGGTATTTTCATAAGAAAATACCGGTATTTCAGTAGAATCATACAGGTATTTGGGGGAAATTCATTGTGATTTTTTCCGCTGAGATGGCTCAGAGGAAATAACTATTTACACGGCAGAGTTTCTGACCGGGAGGTCCTAGGGTTCGAGTCCCGAGGGTGGCGGATGTTCGACACATATTTTAGCTACTAGGTCGAGTTCTGCCGTTGACTGGGAAGTCGAGTTCTGCCGTCAGACCGAGGGACCAGCCAACGGTCTTTCGCAGACATCAACACGAGCTCGTTCGCTGACCTTGGACCTCACGTCCGGGCGCAGAGCTTGGCGACACATGATAGAGTGTTCAAAATGTATCGTATTTCTCCGTATAAATCTTGTCCTTTCTAGTAGCGATAAAAAATGGAGAAACGTGTCTTCTTATCCATAAATAAGTCTTCTCACGCATACCAAACTTCCTTCTTGCACGACTGTGTTTATCACTAAATACGATTATTTGCTTAAATTTGATCGTATCACTAACATTCCCGAAAATAATTTTTTCAGTTGGCCCAGTTTCCTTATTCTGCACCATAATTATAACTAAAACAATATTAAAAATTGACATTGAACGCTAATAGCGATATAAACTATTCTTATGTAACGGTACGTCCTCCGAAATAATAATATAATGAAATTCGAAGACTGGTCATATTATGCCGACCGCCGCCCCACCCGCTTAGGTGCGTGGCCGCGCCGTTCAAAAGGTTTTATGACCGTCCCTGGGTGCCGCGGATTCAATAGCCTCTCCACACTAAACGACAATTATCGAGGCCAAGCCCTACCACCGGTCTCTGCCAACCCCTCGTCATCACCCCCTCAGCCGAACTCGGAGACATATTTATGACCGTCAAAAGCATTGTGCTACCGAGACGCACCGGCGCGTGCCGCGTCGAGTCCCGCGCTCGCTGGGTATGCCTTTTGAGTCCGATCCACAGACGTGCTGATTAAAAGAGCATCAAAATTCGTTTTGCTCAAGTGTTCACCCGGGAGAGAGGCACCAGGCAGGGCAATAAAGCAATAACGTCAATCAAAGAACGGCCTGGGCTAACCGTCGCCGGCACCCGAAAAGATAGGAGTAAAACGCCGTGACCGAGGCGCGAAGGCGGGGAAACATGTGTCACCGTCTTCGGACGTGCCGCGCCAATATACCACCCTTTCGTTATGCGCACGTGGTCACCTGTGGACTCGCGAGACCTACTTTCGAGCATACAATGCCGCACATTGTCGATGCGGGCTCGCGAGCCATTGGCTCAAGTGCCGCCTCTTTAGCGAAGGGCGAGCGAATCGAAGACAGGCCCCCGGTCCGTGGAGAGGGAAGAGGTGTCTTCGTTCGTGGTAGCGCGCCGCCCAAAACTGACTTGTATCGAGAGATCGGTAAGAGACACTGGTATCTAGAAATCGGTGAGAGAGACTCGTATCTAGAGATCGGCAAGAGACACTTGTGTCCAGAGATCGGTGGGAGACAGTTGCTCTACCGCGCGCCGCATAAACTTAATTAGTCACGTGAGCTGAAATGATTACTCTCAAAACGTGCGCTAGTTGACTTGGCGCTTCATACGAGATTTTTGCTCTGCGCAATGTCACATCATTGGTGAAATTCATTAGACTCGCTACCGGAAGGAACTTCCTCTCCGGAGACCGCAAGCCGAGCGCGGAATCACCATTGTTTACGATCGGCAACGAGACGTTGTGACCTGGGTCGCGTGTCATGAAATGTGGACGACGCCAGCGCAGCATTGGGTCCAGAGGGAGCGTGTTGTCGGTGGCTTCCGCCTGAGTACGCGCCACAGCCGCCCGACTCCAGCCCGGGAATGCATCACTCACCACTGCTGACATCAGGCCTCAGATGAGCACCAGATAAGTAGTTTTGTGCAGCCGGGTGACGCTCAGCCCTTGTTTCCCGCATAAGTGCGGACGAACTTTAGATATTCGGAGCTGTAGCGGATGTGCCGGTAATCAGGCACGAGGGTAGCGGCCAAGTACTTGTGTTCAATTTTTGTATCAAATTTCATTTTAAAGTAAATAAGAGGCCGCCGATGTACAAAAAAACAAACATGTAAATTCATTTGTAAAAATCATTGTTATGCCAATCATCATCATCATAATCATATTTTAGAATAAGTAAATATTATCTTGAAATGCCCATCTGTGTATTATTGAGCATGCAAACCCCCGACCCACCGCCGACGGGTTACATAAATGGCTTACCCAACGTGGGGCTTGAATGAGCTCAACTAAGATTCACGAACCCAAACTTCAAAATTTTATAAACGTTGCCGGTGGCGAATGAAAGGGGAATGCATGTTTGATAATTACTTATGGTCTGTGTATGATGTTTTCTCTTTCAGCTTGTGTGTAGTGTTTACTGTGTTTGCGTGTGTTGTATGTGGGTTTTTTTTTATTAAGAAATTTATGCGTAAAGTAACTGTGAAAGAATTTAAAATGGAGGGTAAAGATGAAACTCAGGGGGAAACCGACAGCAACGCGCAACCTCAGGCACCCACGGTCACAATAGCCGATCTCATGGCGATAATGCTTTCAAAATTCGATGAGCAATCCAAGCAGACAAATGCGAAATTCGATGAGCAATCCAAGCAGACAAATGCAAAATTTGATGAGCAATTCAAGCAGACAAATGCAAAATTTGATGAGCAATTCAAGCAGACAAATGCGAGATTCGATGAGCTCGCGAACCGTATCGAGGAGCAGGGGGCAAAATCCGCAGCTGAAATTCGGAGACTGGAAACTCGTTTCGATAAGCACGTCGCGGTATGTAACGAGTCAAACATGGCTCTGGCACAACGCATCGATGCCATTGCTACAAAATTAGATGCGAACAGTGATGCGACAAACGCAAAACTAACAGAAATGCAAAATGATCTTGAGGGACAGATTGCGGAGCAAGGCGGCCGTTTCACTGAATTCGAAGGTACAATCACGGCTAGATTAAGGGGACAAGAGGGGAAAATGGATAGCATCCACGAGTCTGTAAAAACATCAATTTCGGAAATAGGAAGCAAGGGTGAAGCGGTCTGTAGGCGGTTATCAAAATTAGAGACAAAGGTGATTACCGATATGCAGAGTGTCAATAATGAAATATCAGAAATTGAAACGGGTGCAGCAAACGCCGATAATGAAAGGGAAAAGCAGATCAAACAAATGATCAGCGATTCGATGAGTGTCTTGCGCGAGGAAAGGCGGCAAGAGATCGCGGATGCTTGTGATCAATTACCACGACAAAGCAACGGGGAACGGGGCGCCGCGTCACTCCCATGGACACCGCCGTCCAACCTGAACTTTTCAGGGAACATCAACGAAAATCCATGTGAATTCATTCGCCGGGTCGAGGACTACATGGAGCTCACGAAAGCTATTCCGAATCAATTAAAAACAAAATTTGTACAGCAATTGTTGCGAGGGAGCGCTGCGAGCTGGCTCCTGGCCATACATCCATTTCCTCGTGATTTCAGCGATTTCAAGGCCCGATTCCTGGAGCGCTAGTGGGGAGAGCAGGTCCGGTATGATTACGAAAGGAGAGTGATGGAAGGTAGATGGGAGGAAAAATGGGGCATCTCATTATTAGATTACGCGATCGACAAGATTGCGGCGCTAAGGTTATGCGACCCGCAAATCTCAGATGCAAAACTGATTTGGATGATTACCTCACACTTTCCCTTTCAAATTCAAAACCTGTTGAATAGCGTAGACTCGCTCGATCTCGAGAAAATGCAGCTACTTCTCGCCAGGTATGATAGAACACGTATGTGTCAAGGGTCAGGGGGAGGTCGATCAAATAGGCCGGACGGAGGGGGAGGAAATCAAAGAAGCGGACAATGGCGGCGAGAGCATAACGATTTCCCGCCAAGAAACGGTGAAAGCCCGCCATCGCATCAGGCAGCGAACCGGGGCCCACCGCCGTCGGCGCCGCGTGATAGAGCACAGGAGGAACGTACGAACAATCGGGGAGGTCCCGGTTCGTCAAACTAATGTCGTTCGGTATCGTGGGGCGCCGGGACGCCGAACGAGTGCAGGTGCGGGAGCTACAGGTGCCTATAGGGGAAACGGCGAATGTGAACTTTGCCATCAACGAGGTAGAGGACGAGGAGCAGAACTTTCTCCGGGCGCGAAAATGCCCTATTATCACTTTTACATGTGAAAGGATCGAAGCGAGGGCCCTCATTGATTCAGGAAGCGAAGTTTCAGCCATTTCGGAGGAGTACTACGTGAAATTAAAGAACCATCGTATTACTCTACCCGAACTTCCCATTAATAAATGTTTTGTTGTCGGCGTGGGCAAGAAGAAAAGCAATCCCATTACTAGGCAGGTCCTATTAACGTTATCGTTTAGCACAGATCAATTTAATGCCACATGTCTCATTGTTAAGAATTTAGGATATGGCGTTGTTTTAGGTGTCGATTTTTTAAGAGAATATAGCGGTAAAATAGATTTTGAAAGGGGAGAAATTACTCTGGATCCAGGAAGACTGATGATGTTTGAGGAAGGTGATGCCGACGTTCACGAGCCGAAAGAGGCTAGCATGTTTTCGATTACGCGGGAAGAAGCTCTCGGTCTAATTAACGAGAAAATGCAGGAAAATAGCAATCTCAAGCCGGAAGAGCACTACCGCCTGCAGGAATTGCTTCAAAATTATAAGGACGTTTTTATCAGGCCAACCGACCCCATCCCTGACTTTCAACTCCGAATCCAGGTCACAAATCCCGAATCATTTAAGTGTAGGAGTTACCCTATACCGCAGGCCCTTAAGGCGGACGTAGACCGCGTCATGTTGGAAATGATCAGAGACGGCATTATCGAAAGGAACCCGACCGCCTACATTAACCCCCTCGTGATCGTAAGAAAAAAAGATGGAGGCGTTCGAATCTGCCTCGACGCCAGGAAATTAAATGAGATCACTGTGCCCGATTATGATGCGCCGATTGCGATAGATGAAATGTTATGGAAGTTCCGGGAGACCAGCTTATTTTCGGCAGTAGATTTCACAGCCTCGTATTGGCAAATTGCAATACACCCAGATGATCAAAGGTATACGGGATTTATTTACGATGGTTTGAGCTACGTATGGAAAAGATGCCCGTTCGGACTTCGCAACTCAGGCGCGTATTTTATTCGATGCCTGGATACAAAATTACCGCCGTCAATTAAAATGTTCCTCACCCCATACGTGGATGATCTTGTAATTTCCTCCCAGGATTTCGACCAGCATCTAGAAAATTTGGAGGAGTTATTCAAATGCTTGATCATCAACAATATGCATTTAAATTTAGAGAAATCCCAGTTCTGTAAGAGGGAAATTAAATTTCTGGGGTACATAATTGACGACAAAGGGACGAGAATCGATCCGGAGAAGGCACAGTCAATTGCAAGGATCAAGCCGCACCTCGCACTCGTCGAAGTTCCCAACAATTTGAATTATCTAGCATTAGGTTTGATTAATTTTAACGAAAATAAATTTTATTACTCACTTTATTGGTCTATTTGCATTTCTTAAGGGTTTATTAGTTGTTAAGGGCAATTTTATTTTTCTCATCTAATTATCGTTCATTGTCAAGGGTTAATTTCGTTGTCATTATTGGTTAAGTTAGATCAGGTCATTATAGCGGGCAATGTTTCTATTTTGTGGTTTTTGTGCTCACGGAGGCCGTTTCCGTTAGTTAGTTTTGCTCTAAGAAAATCCATCGCTGTGCTCAGAATTTTCTTGGTGGGAGGGGATTGCCAATGTAACGGTACGTCCTCCGAAATAATAATATAATAAAATAAAATAATGGCCATAGTATGCTGACCGCCGCCCCACCCGCTTAGGTGCGTGGCCGCGCCGTTCAAAAGGTTTTATGACCGTCCCTGGGTGCCGCGGACTCAATAGCCTCTCCACACTAAACGACAATTATCGAGGCCAAGCCCTACCACCGGTCTCTGCCAAACCCTCGTCATCACCCCCTCAGCCGAACTCGGAGACATATTTATGACCGCCAAAAGCATTGTGCTACCGAGACGCACCGGCGCGTGCCGCGTCGAGTCCCGCGCTCGCTGGGTATGCCTTTTGAGTCCGATCCACAGACGTGCTGATTAAAAGAGCATCAAAATTCGTTTTGCTCAAGTGTTTACTCGGGAGAGAGGCACCAGGCAGGGCAATAAAGCAATAACGTCAATCAAAGAACGGCCTGGGCTAACCGTCGCCGGCACCCGAAAAGAAAGGAGTAAAACGCCGTGACCGAGGCGCGAAGGCGGGGAAACATGTGTCACCGTCTTCGGACGTGCCGCGCCAATATACCACCCTTTCGTTATGCGCACGTGGTCACCTGTGGACTCGCGAGACCTACTTTCGAGCATACAATGCCGCACATTGTCGATGCGCGCTCGCGAGCCATTGGCTCAAGTGCCGCCTCTTTAGCGAAGGGCGAGCGAATCGAAGACAGGCCCCCGGTCCGTGGAGAGGGAAGAGGTGCCTTCGTTCGTGGTAGCGCGCCGCCCAAAACTGACTTGTATCGAGAGATCGGTAAGAGACACTGGTATCTAGAAATCGGTGAGAGAGACTCGTATCTAGAGATCGGCAAGAGACACTTGTGTCCAGAGATCGGTGGGAGACAATTGCTCTACCGCGCGCCGCATAAACTTAATTAGTCACGTGAGCTGAAATGATTACTCTCAAAACGTGCGCTAGTTGACTTGGCGCTTCATACGAGATTTTTGCTCTGCGCAATGTCACATCATTGGTGAAATTCATTAGACTCGCTACCGGAAGGAACTTCCTCTCCGGAGACCGCAAGCCGAGCGCGGAATCACCATTGTTTACGATCGGCAACGAGACGTGACCTGGGTCGCGTGTCATGAATGTGGACGACGCCAGCGCAGCATTGGGTCCAGAGGGAGCGTGTTGTTGGTGGCTTCCGCCTGAGTACGCGCCACAGCCGCCCGACTCCAGCCCGGGAATGCATCACTCACCACTGCTGACATCACGCCTCAGAAGAGTACCAGATAAGTAGTTTTGTGCAGCCAGGTGACGCTCAGCCCTTGTTTCCCGCGTAAGTGCGGACGAACTTTAGATATTCGAGCTGTAGCGGATGTGCCGGAAATCAGGCACGAGGGTAGCGGCCAAGTACTTGTGTTCAATTTTTGTATCAAATTTCATTTTAAAGTAAATAAGAGGCCGCCGATGTACAAAAAAAAACAAACATGTAAATTCATTTGTAAAAATCATTGTTATGCCAATCATCATCATCATAATCATATTTTAGAATAAGTAAATATTATCTTGAAATGCCCATCTGTGTATTATTGAGCATGCAAACCCCCGACCCACCGCCGACGGGTTACACTTACGAGAGGAAACAGAAGCGTTATGTTTAATTCAAAATTAATGATTGAAACATGTTTAATTTACACCCATGTATTATTTAATAAATTTCATTAAGAAAAAATATTAATAGTACTATATAATATTAATTAATATTAATAAATATTTTAAAATATTAATACTAATTAAATTTTAAATGTTTGCATTAAATTTGTGTAAATTAATTTATTATTTTGTTTGTTAATTTATAAATTTATTTAAATTAAACGTTAATTTTAATTAAAAAGTAAAAATATTAATATTAATAAACTCTTTTTTATTAATTAATAATGTTAGTATATATTTCTTATTATTAAGGAAGAACCACTCTTCTCGAAGTGGGCTCCTCCAGATGCATTTTACAATGTAAGCAACCCACGTAGAAGGGAACCCTTCCCCACATGCAATGTTAATAACTAATAATAATAATAATAGTAATAATAACATAATAATTTACTATTATTACAAATTTTCTCAATATTTGCAGTTAATGTCAAAATATATTAAACCCTTAATATTAACCAGGAAAATAACATTTTATTTTAGCCCTATTTATTAATGTATAATTAAGATTTAATTGTGAAATGAAGTAAAAGGAAATCATTTTTAACAATAACAAAACTGGGCCTGAAAGCCTGAGCGTTCGTTATTATCTCAAGGTGTCAACGCTTCCTCAGTTCGCCGAAGGAGGGGCGGGGAGGGAAGAAACGGTCCTACGCCTACGGCCGGCGCATACGTTGATAGCCTCTCCATGTGCGAAATACAAAGACAGGCTTAGGTCATCTCTCAGGTCAGATGGGAGATAGCTCGATGAAGGACACTAAGAAAAGGTTCTCTTCAATGTAATCAATAATTATTATTTCATATTTCAACTTTTCCAAAGTTTAAATTAAGGGAGGTTTTCAATACATACAACGTATGCAAAACGTAAACGCCCGAACACAAAACATTTACAATAATAAGAATAGAATTTAATACAGTTGTTTAATAGTATAAATACAAAATAATAATTTAAACAATAAATAACAATTATGAAGTGATATTTGATTAATAAACATTTTGTGAGATATTATTAACTACAGTAACCTATTTTTTCAACATGTATGGATGGTAAGCTGTATTTCTTCATTGAAAATGCCGGTATAATACCGGTATAACCTTTATGGACGTTTATGCCGGTATAGACGTCATATAGAGGTGTTTTACCGCTATAAAGAATAAAGGTATTTGAAAAAGGTATGGAAAAATACCGGTATTATACCGGTATTTTTACCGGTATTCAATACCTTTTCGGTCCCTGCTTTAAACAAAGAATCAAAGAACACGTACAAGTTCATACACACAAAAGAACACAATCACACTTTGCCAGCCACCTCTTGGAACAAAAACACTCATTTAATGCAGACAGTGAAGTCAAAATTTTGGAAATTGAAAACAGGTACACTGACAGACTTCCATTAGAAGCCATACACATCATAATTTATTAAACAATCCCCAGCATACTATTTTGAATGAACAAATCTCTCTCACCCCTCCGGAAGCTGGCATCCCAGGCACATTAACCTCTGCCCGCCTCTTTTCCACCACCCGGCCGGGCCTTCCTTAATGGCCGTTTCTTAGAAAAATCCCCGTTCTCCACTCTCCATTGAGAGCTTTCTTTTAAATAGCGTGCAATGCCCTTGACCTTCGATGTGTTGCCTGATCCGAGGCTCCTAGCCGCGTCAGAATCCATATGTCAGTTCGCTCATCTGAATTTATTTATTTTCTACATTGTTTCATTTTCATTGTACTTTAGAATAATATTGATGTCATTCCAAAAAACTTTCTTCTTTTAAGAGTTATCGCACTTTATAGCTTCTTTAACAATTATGTTACATTGTACACTTGTTATTTCATGTATTCCTTATTCAAAATTGTTTCTATTTTCACGTTTTATATTCCAATTTTTCTATTTTGCTTAAATTCTAATTGTAACGAATGCATAATAATATTCTGTAGTAGATAAACTTTTATTTTTCAATTTAGATATACTGTTATTGTATTATTTTTGTAGCACTGAAGATGGCCGCAATGCGACCGAAAAAGCTTTCTGCCAAAAAGCTTTGGCCTCAATTGTATTTCTAGAATTTTAAGCTATAATCGAATCCATTCTTTCTCCTATCTAATAGATGAATCTGCTTAATAAATGCTTGAGCAACGCTGAACTCTTGACCACTATATGATAAATAATTTTGTATTTACAAACTTGCAATGAATGAATTAGAGAAGTGCTCGCATGATTATAATAAATATGGTCACAGGATCACGTCATTTTGGAATGCAGTTAATTGGTTCAGTGAAGGGGTAGGTCCCGCGTGCTTATGCGTAGGGCTACACCCCATCATGTGCTTCCTAGCTGTAAATGCCGTAGAAAGATCTTAAGACAGTAACAGTTTCAATGATTTGAAAATGCCGCCACAGGGTACTGGAGGGGAGAAATCGGTAGTGGGGGCAAATGGGCGACTTGTGCGCACTCTACTCGGACACCACCTTCTGGGGAACTAAAAATTCGACGGTGGCGCCATCTCTGAATGGGACACCATTTCTGGGTACCCTCTCGGCTGCCCGCAGTGAGCCGTCTAGTACCTCTTTAGTCTATGGTAGGGGTAGTACGTCCTCAGAAAAAACTGATGTAAGCAAACCGGAGGTATTAAACCGCCTTCCTCCGTTTCTCAATCGCCGAACTCCGCTCGCACTACTTTCGACCACGTGCGTTCGGTATAGTCAGTGGTCGCTCGAAAAGGGAACATCTGCAGATCAGCAGGCGAATATTAACATTTCTAATAGCTCCGCAAGCGCATGTTTACAAACATTAACAGAAACTACGTGATAGTTAAAACTAATTAATCATTCTTAAATACCAGTTTGCAAAGTTAATATTTTTAAAAATCTTTACGAGAATGACGTGAACAAGTGAATGTCAATATCCAATTTACATTATTTCCACTGTATTAATATTCACCCTTTAATCTCATGTAAACAATTTACTTCCGATTACTCTGCTTCAGGAAGAGGTTAAATTCCTTCCATGTCTGAAGCAGATTCGATGTTGGAAAAGGATCCTTCGGTGATGACTATCTTGTCCACGACACTGTCATTGAAGCCATCTACCTCCCACATTCTCTGTTCCTTTTTAATAGGAAGCACTACACTAGCGTTCTGGCGTCACTTTAGAAATACCTTGGTCGAGAAGTTCTGAAAAGCGCGAAAATGTATTTAAAACGTTCGGTACCACACTTTTGCCACTTCGTAACAGTTTACCACTGTAGTGTTTCACTACAGACGGACCTGCACCGCTCTCCGACATCTTCAAGGGAACGTTTCGAACTGCTTGACAAAAGTCTCTAAACTGATCTACTTCGCTTCGCATGGGCATACCGCCTCCCACCGTGTGTGACCGAACCTGCGTCTGTCATCAGTTCTAACGAAATCAACAGCTCCGGTTACTGCTGCTACGTGCGTAGGGTACAGTTCCCCCCTTGCCTCTTCGGATTATTTTTTTCCGTTAGAGCTGATACCAAGCAGTCGCTGGACACATAACTGTCACCGACATCGATATCTTGTCGTCCGGAAGGGCAGGCGTGAGAACAATGGTCTAGTTTTCGAGTCGGAGTTGATTATAAGTTTCGTCAGGAATTTTAACATTGTGAGAGTTATGAGCCACCAGATCAAAAACTATTTTCTTCTGCATATGAACACCCCTGAAGTTGTAACGCCTCAACTAACCAATGGCAAGCATCTCAAAGCACGTGCTATTGTTTACATCCACTTTTCACCCTAAGGTGAACGGAGAACAATTGCTCAAAGCTTTACTCATAAACGCCATACTGCTCTAATCTTTTGTTTGTTTGTTTTCCAAATATTGCAATAACATATTTTTTTAAATTGTCTCCCACATTGGTATTATTTAAATTAGAGGCGATTTCTTCTTATTAGTAGCAAATTTTACTAATTTCCTTCGTATGGTCTTCCTCCATTCTCTGGCCAGCTGCCACTTATCGTCAACCGAAGTACATTTTCTCACCTTCCTAATAGTAGAACCGAAATATTACTTCACGAATATTAAAGAAAACTAAAACCTCTCTAAAATAGAAATTTTCATTGAAAATTTTGAAGCAGTTTTTAAGCAAACGGCGATTAAGTATTACTGTAAATGCGAAATTTTGAGCTCTTTTTCACAGGAATCTATTGATTTTTCGAAAAACTTCATTTGAAATCATTTGAAGCACCTCACTCACAAATGTAATAATGTATACAAATTGATGGAAATGTGCTTATTAACAGTGCGAGAGATATTTAAAATAAATACATTTGTGTAATTTTTGAAAAAACAAAAGAATACATCAAAATGAACTTTACGTCTTATTAAAGAGTGCAATTAGCACTATCCTTTGGAAACATTTGGAGCCATTTTTGACAAAATAGCATTTGAGCGTTTCTGAAAATGCCGAATTTTGAGCTCATTTTTACAGAAAACTGTTGAGTTTCCGAGAAACTTTATTTGACATTATTTAAAGCACATGCACTCATAAATATAATATTGTGAAGAAATAGCTCTTTAATGTAAACATTACCAGCGTAAGAGACAAGTCAAAAATTACATTTTTTAATTTTTGAAAAAACAAAAGAAAAGAGCAATATGGCGTTTATGTAATCGTATAGGGTACATTTGGCATTACCCCCTACCAAAAATTGAAAGAAAAAATTTGGAGCCGTTTTTGAGAAAACATTTTCTAAAATTGCCAATATTGCACTCACTTTTGCATGAAAACTACTAAAATTTTCCAAAGAATCTTCATGACCTTAATGAAAGAACGATTTATGGACAATAAATTTTATTTGAAGGGAAAATCTATATCTTTAATTTTGTAGTTGTAGAAGGACACCGAAAATTACTCAAACTTTTGCAATTTTCTAAAATTCAGTGTTAACCGCGAAAATCGGGCATATGCCACCTTTATAAGTACAACAAATTAAAATAACAAATTGGAGCTGTTTTTGAGAAAATTTTGAAAATGTCCGGAAGAATGTAATGTAAAGTACCCCAAAGTTTTAAAGAATGTTTTTCAAAATTTCCAAGCTTCAACTAGAGCCAGATCGGCAGGGAATTCTTCAATTTGGATAAGATCGTACGGATGGTTTAGGCGCTAGTAGTGTTCACAAATGGAGGGATGGACGTTTTGCTTTCAATTGGTTTTTCGGTATCAAGGACTCACAAGACTAGCTTCTGGTTGCACCACGTGTTAGAGGATTTTTTCTTAATTTAGCAACTGGATTTATCTACTTTTTTCGTTGTCAGGGCCCGGCAATGAATTTTTTGTGCCAAAAATTCGCCGTTTTTTGAGAAAATCTTGTTTTTTTATTTTTTTAAATTGTGAATATTGCACCCACTATAGAACGAAAACTCCTACAATTTAAAAAAATACATTACCTTAATGAAATAATTAAATATGGACAACGGATTTTATTTGAAGGATAAACCTCTATTTTATATTTTAAGGTTGTGGGAAGACGCCGAAAAAATTAAAAACTTTTGCAATTTTCCAAAATTCTGAGTAAACCTTGAAAATCGGACCTATGCCACCTTCATAAGTGCATTTTACTCTTTTCTTACGTTGTGCAGTTTCGCAAGCTCTGAATCTACTCTTTCTAAAACTGCAGTCCTACATACAAATTTTCTTACGCAATCTTGATGTTCGAAACTGTTATCTTGTTGAAAAATGATGTTGCTATTTTTTGTTAAGCTCTGATGTAGCGAGCAAAGTAGTAGTTTTACCATATAACTTGCAAGGAGCACAAAACACATGTCCTGTCGATGGCGAATGTACTAAAATCAATCTTTTAACATCTATGCCATTCGCCATTCTTTCAGAGAAATATGATTTTAATAAATATTGACTTTGATCTGGATAATGCCTTTTAGAGGTAGAAAAATCAATGTCATGATTTTGCGTTCCACTGTACTGGGTCGTTTGGAACTATATTTGATTAATTAACACTTTCTTACGATACAAATATGGAAAGAAATATTTCTATAAAAACATTCAAAAGTTCTCCTTATGAAATTCTGCATCCTCTGAAATCCGTTCGCCACCAAAAATTGCGCGCCTCAGACTGCAAACTACTCAGCCTGTTCGGTAATCTGGTAATGGGTTTATATGTGACATACGACATTAGACATTTTTTGAAAGTTCAATTCAATGATTTGGTCTGGTACGTATGCAATATTAATTTCATGCTACTGTTCATAAATATGTGGCACCAATGGTTAAAACATGTGTTAATTATGTATTGTTGAATTTTATATTTTACCCATTTTTCCCAAATATTATTTAAAATATTCACAAAAAATGTTATAATTATTTCCATTTATCGAATATTATCCAGGGAAGTCAGATTTGAGAAATGGAAGTTTTACTGTGTGTATATGTATGTTTGTGTGTATATATATATATATATATATATATATATATATATATATATATATATATATATATATATATATATATATATCAGGCGCGGCTCGTCATTAAAGGCTGTAAGGCGGAGCCTCTCCTAAAGAAATCGCCGCCCAAAAGAAATTTAAAAATATATTTATAAATCTATTTATTTATTAATTATGGATTTCCGAGTTATGTTATGTAATAATCATATCAAATTTTTTCTTAGTCGAACTGACTAAAGGTTAACGGCCGTTCATAACGCATTTGATGCTGTTGACAAGGAAGAGAGAAGGGTTAGGCTCCCACTTCATATCGCCATAAGGCCTGTGTAAAACGAGCAGGCGTGACGTCATGCATTCACTGCACAGGCTTACCGGCGGACGAAGGCTGCAGCCAGGCAGCCTTCAAGGGTGGGCGTAGGGTCTGAAGAAGGGCGTGCTCGCCAGATAGCATTACTATGCAGCTCAGCGAGAAGCTTTGAGCACAAACTAGTTTTCCTAATATGCGGTAGGAGCGCTATTCCCTTAAGTCTGTATTGGAAGAGATTACATAGAAATACAATGCAGGCAATGCAATGCATTTGCAGCCTTTCCCATGTAGAAAGGCACGAGCCGCCTATGATATATATATATATATATATATATATATATATATATATATATATATATATATATATATATAGTAACCCCCGTCGCTTGGACCTACCTCGCTGCGATGGAGCTTGCCCGGCTACCAGTCGGCAGATGTTGCTTCAGACCTCTGAAATTTTTGATGGGGAGATGGGACGCATGCATGCCAGGGATTGCTAACAGGTTACAAATGATGAAACACATTGGTTGACATGAATTTTATAACTAAGACTTACTATCTAATTAATATTTAAATCCCCTTTTGTTGCATAAATTATCTCTCTCACTGTTCGTAAAAATTGTTTCGTTCTCGTGCCAATCTCACCGCATTGTTCATCTTGGTGAGGATGCGGTGGAGGCGGCGAAGTCCAGAAGATTGGTGAGGATCGGTTGATCCTCCGCGCAGACACGTCCACGTGTCCGGGCTCCTGCAGATTCACGCGGGCGCAACGGCCGCACTCGTGTTCTCCGGCGGTGATGCGGCGCGTGCACGCGATAACAGTGTTCCCGGGGAAGCGCCACGTGTTCCCTGGGTCGATTACGCTCCCATTAGAGCTGCTGGACGCGAACGCGTTCACGGGAAACACCGTGGCCGATTGAAACTAGCATTATTTAACCGACTCTCAGTAAACTTTTAGTCACGGAGCTCGATGAACATTTCAACATATAAGAAGCTCGATGAAAATCTCAACATACCAGAAGCTCGATGAAAAGTTAAAAAAAGTTCGATGAACATTTAAAAAAATAAGAAGCTCGACGGAAATCTCACAAAATAAGACTGGGAAACTGAGGTCACCGGTATTTAAGGGCTCCGCGGGCCCTCCCCCATGCACATGACTCTGTGACACCCCTGCCAATCACGTACGCGATGGAAGGTCCCGTGACTTTGGTCCTATCCGTTTGCCGACGTCTGTCGGCGCCTTCTTGAAATGGCCCGTGAAGTAGGGCGCCGCAACGCTCGCGCGCTCATATGCGCTATCTGATGACGACAGAGCCACCCTCTCGCATCTGGAGGGCTTGGCTGCAAACATGCCCAGATTAGCAGCCTGGAAACGCACAGTTTTCCGTGTTCGTGCCAAATTCCTAACTGGGTTGCTTCTCGGTGTTTTGCGTAGCGAAGGAGTGAATTGTGAAATAATTTCATTTCCCCGCTGCTGAACGGCCTTTTCGTTATATTATATGATTATTATGTTTTGTTAAAACTGTGCTGTTACAATATATATATATATATATATATATATATATATATATATATATATATATATATATATATATATATATTGTAACGCCTCCTTAAATGGAAACGCCCTGATAGAATGCTCTTTCGAGCTTGAATATCTCGGGGGGCAGGATCTTTTGGGGTATGAGAAAGTAACACACGACACAAAATTAGATAAAACAGCAGTATATTCTATGATATAGCATGAGAAATTGTTCACACTTAACATTCAAGTTCAGAATTAAATCAAAATTTACAACACATCACAAAATTTACTTAACAATGTGCTCGCTATATCGAGTCTGATTCTCCTATCACCCGTGCACGGTTTTGCTAAGTTATGAACTTAATTGATACTAAATTTGCCCATACTCCTGGGATTAATTACAATGAAGCGCTATTCAATATCTTATTGCTACTTTACATTAAATATTTTCCTCTTTAGCAAATTTTATACAATAAAATGAAGAACTCTAATAAAATTTACACAGTTTCTGGATTGAATTCTATTGCAAGTATTACCGCTATACAAGGTAAATGTATGCTGTCGTGACACAAATTTCAGGTGATTTTACAAAGTTTTAATGGTCTGGTTCTTCATTTCACTCCTTCTAAAATCCGGTCTCCCACTCTGTTTTACTCAGTTACAAATTACCTTTGCCGCCGCCCAAGGCCCCGGGTTACGCACCGCCGTCGCGTCGAAGTAGCTGCACACCTGCCAGCCGCGCCGCCACTCGCGTTTCCCGATGTCCTCGAAGCCGTCTCCGCAGTCCGTTACCAGATTTTCGCACCAGTCTTCTAAGCTCTCGCCACCAGATCCAGGACACATGCACGCGTACTGCTCCGTCCCTTGCGTGTTACAGCACGTGTCGCTCCTACCAGGGCGTTGACTATGATATTGTTCACAATCACGTTTACTTTACTTTATGCGGCCTCGTTATAATGTTAACTTGCTACTTCTCGCCGCCTCAATATTGCAACGTTCTCCTCCACTATTACTCGTGATAATGTCTACGAATCCGCGTCTTTACTACAGAAGAATACCTCGCTCGTCGCCGTCTAGCTCTAGAAGAATAGTACCTCGCGCGTCGCCGACTGAACCAAGAA
Source organism: Teleogryllus occipitalis (assembly GCA_011170035.1). NCBI lineage: Eukaryota > Metazoa > Arthropoda > Insecta > Orthoptera > Gryllidae > Teleogryllus > Teleogryllus occipitalis. The sequence continues at coordinate 208,353 of BLKR01009070.1, read as the reverse complement.
GAACTAGTACCTCGCTCGTCGCCGTCCAAATCGAGAACTAGTGCCTCGCACGTCGCCGTCTGGATCGAGAAGAACTAGTACATCGCACGTCGCCGTCTGGATCGAGAAGAAAGCAGCTTTTCGCCGCTCCGCCGTATAAATGCGGCCCCGACGTCATAGAACCCCTATGTGCGCCGCCCCTCCGTCGAAATTACCCCGCCGCTGCTTCTGGCCGCCACCTCCAGGTCGCGCTTTTTCTCTCTTCCGTGCTGCTCTTGCGATGTTATTCACTCCGTCACGTCTATAGATGCGTGGGCGCCGTGTAAGTTAGTGGCCAGGCCACGAACGTCACTATATATATATATATATATATATATATATATATATATATAGTGACGTTCGTGTCCTGGCCACAAACCTACACAGCACCCACGCAACTTCGGCGGTGACGGAAAGTACGTAAGAACACCGGAAAAGCAGCCCGAGAAGGGAAATGGCGCTACCTGTCGGTTGCGGCCAGAAGCGGCGGCGGGGTACTCTCGACGTAGAGGTGGTACGCATAGGGGTTCTATGACGTCAGAGCCGCATTTATACAGCGGAGCGGCGAAGAGTTGCTTTCTTCTTGAATCAGACGGCGACGTGAGAGGTAACTTCGGTGGTCAAGACGCGGGGTCGTGAATAATACCACGAGCAGTAATGGAGGAGAGCGTTATAGCATTAAGGCGGCGAAAAGCAGCAAGTTGAAATTGTAACGAGGCTGCATAAATTAAAGAGAACGTTGACTGTGAGAACGTGAGCTGAAATAAGTGAGAATTGAGTGGAGTTGTAAACGTGACTGTGAACCGTATTAGATAGTCAACGCGCTGGTGGAGCGACACGTGGATTAACACACGCGAGAGACTGAGAAATACGCGTGCGCGTGTCTGGATCTGGCGGCGAGAGCTATAGAAGACTGGTTCGGCAATTTGGTATTGGGCTACGGAGACGGCTTCCTAGGACATTGGGAAACGCGAGCGGCGGCGGTGAGCGGCGACCTCGACGACGGTGGTGCGTAACCCGGGGCCTTGCTCAGCTGCAAAGGTAATCCGCATCTGAATAAAACCAGAGTGGGGAGACCGGAATTTGGATGGGAGTGATAGCGAAGAATAAGAACATTAAACTTTGCAAGATCACCTTAGATTTGAGTCACGGCGACGTAAATTAACCTTGTACGACGGTAATGCATTCAACTGAATTCAATTTAGAAATTGTGTAAATATTTGGTTAGAGTTCCTCATTTTTATTGTGTGTAAAATTATTAATGAGGAAAATTATGAATGTAAAAAGAGCGATAAGATCCTAAATAACGTGTAATGGTAATCAATCCCAGGAGTGTGGGAAAGTTCAATTCAACTGAATTCGATTTAAAAAAAATTGTGCAAATATTTGATTAGTTCCTCATTTATTGTGTGTAAAATTATTAACGAGGAAAATTATCAATGTAACAATAGCGATAAGATCCTAAATAACGTGTAATGGTAATCAATCCCAGGAGTGTGGGAAAGTTCAATTTCACTTAATTTAATAACCTAGCAAAAATCCGTGCACGGGTGTTACGAGGTAATTAGACTCAACATAACAAGCAAATCATTAAGTAAGATTTTTTTGTGTGTGTTGTAAGTTCTTTTGATTTGATTTCAACTTGAGTGTCAAGTGTAAAGAGTCTCTTGTGCCATATTTCAGAATATATATCATTGTTTTATCTAATTTTGTGTCTGGGTGTGCTACTTTCTCATACCCCAAAAGATCCTGCCCCCCCGAGATATTTAAAGCTCGAAAGAGCATTCTACAAGGCGTTCCCCGAAAAGGGGGCGTTACAATATATATATATATATATATATATATATATATATATATATATATATATATATATATATATATATATACATACATACACAAACAGTCGAATCCCGTTGGAATAAACTTCTGAGGCTTATAAGTTTGGTCCAGTATATCCGATGCCAAAATTAAGTAGACTTTTTCCACAATGATTGATTTTATTAATACAGAAACGCAGCAAAATACATTCACAGCACGAACTGAAAATTTCAATATCTTTATGTAATACCAAGATTGAAACTGAAGCAAGCAATCGCCAGACGCTGCCGCCAGTTGTACCCCACGCAGGACCCTGGGTTTGTTTCCGCAATGACACTGTGTTGCATAAAGTCGTCAGTTAAGTCCCCATTCTAGGTTCATTATCTACACCTCAGGTGAGACTTCTTCGATTAAGAGTTTTGGCCAACAATATATTTTCCCCAAACTGCCTGATGTTGGAATGTGGCACTGAGGCGTTATGTTCATTTCCAGGAGAGAATTAATTTTCAGGACGGAATTTTCCGCACGTGTTTTCTACGTTCATATTAGCCGAGATTGAGGTTCACTATAACCGAGTTTTCTTGTACTTATTTGTAACATAAGTGAAACGGGACCGGTGATTAAAGTTCACCATAACCGGAGTCAACCCGTTACAAAAAATATCCCAGATTCTATGTTGACATTAATGAAGGATGGCAGATCCACTTTTTCCGAAAAAAAAGTCTTAGAGAAAATTAAGTTTAAATATTTCTTCCGATAGCGCAATTAAAATCGAATGCCGCACCATCACCGCCGTGGCGCGATGTCTGGCAACGGGATTGGGCGTAGCGTCGTTTCTCCACGTCTTTAATGGAACCGTCGAGTGAGGCAAATATCGCTTGCCACGGATTACCTTTAATAGTATCAAGCATTTTGTGTGTTTATTAATTACTTACTCTATTAAATCTACTTAAAATGCGTTTTTGTTTTAAATTATAACCTCGGCATGCAGTGGCGTAAAAAAGAACGCTGAACTCGAACCAAGCTTAATGGAAATTTACAACTCGAATTATTTTTTGCATATGTTCAGTGTGAACAATGTCTTGTGCTTTAGTCACACACAAGTCCCCTATAGTTCCTTCCTTTAAATGCTCCCACAGACCGACGAGAAAGATCCGCAGCCTACGCGGATTGGCCGAAGCGGAAGTTTAGCGTCACGTGTTACCTTATGATCACTTTCAGACCTGCGCGGCAAGCGAGGGTCATAACGGATTGGCAGCGTTTAATCGGCAGCGAAATTTGTAACGCAGTCAGATGCGTTTCTTCCGCTATAGCTCGAGTTTCGTGGAAGTCCGCCCGTGTTTGGGAGTCTTCCCCTCCCTCTGGGTCGAGTGACCGTACCAACCGTCACCAAACGCTGACTCATAATTGACGCTCCGGTGTGAACGGTCCCGCCAATTCCGTGGCTGAGTGTAGCTCGGAACTTTCCGCGCCGCACCCGCTGCGGATCTACCGTGCCGGTCTGTGGGAGCCTCAATATCGGCAAACAGAGTGTTTTGCAGCCGAAATGTTCGCACATTAAAATATTGAATTTATTGGTTTTGATTGTGAACGTGCGGCTTTCACCAGTTTCATTTTGTGAAGCCGAAGGCTGACGATTACAGTGACCAAATATTGCAAAAAACATCTGGGTGCTGTCACTTAACATGTGGGGAAAATATCTTTTTCATGGATTTGTTTTACTTGCAATGTCTCTTCTAAATGCTATCGAGGACTCCCTTTTGAATCTTTAATTGACATCAGTGAAAACGGAATGATATTTTTTCTTTGCACTTGTGTAATCACCAGAGCTGAGAAGGGCATATCATATTCAGAGATCTGTCCTTAAAAGGCATTGGAGGCCATACTCAAAAGTAAGATGGAATTCCTCGTGAGCAAAGCCTATCAGCATCACTGAGAAAAGTAAAAGAAATTGATCAATATCTTATTTTGTCATTTAGATTTTTTACACAACCTCTACTTCCACTAATAAAAATCAGTTTTTAATTTTATATAATTTGATGAATATTTAGCTAATATATTCCCTTCCATGTTTGTTCTTTTAAAAGTTTGAGATATAATTTTATAAAAACTGAGAGAATCTTTTGCAGATTTTGCTGCTACTTTCAAATCTCATGATAGGAATAATTATAATAATATTGGACTAAAAAAGGAAAATTTTGGTACTTTAATATAAAATTATATAATTTGTGGAAGAGGTAAGGAAATTTTGATGTTTTTTTGATTGTTATTATTGGAGCAACCACAAAGGATGTTATGGAAGCTTCACATTTTATTATATATTAAGTGCCAACTATAGAACACTTGAATTTTAATTGTGTTCACAATGAGCATACATATATTTTTCAGACATTGATGTTTTTTTCCATGATCATTAGTCAGTCTTTCCGTTTACTTAAGTTTTCACAAGGAGACATTTCACTACAAGAATCACACATCACAACACTTCTGGAAGGTATGTTCTTAGAACAGTCAATGAATTATACAGATTAAAAATGACAGATCAAAACTATTTGTACACATCAAGAAGTTAAGTACACCTTTCTGTTCTGAATTCACGTAACATTCGATATCCAAGAATACCATACTTATTTTAATATTACTGACACACAGCCTTAGGGAGTATGCAGAAATAGGGAAAATGCTTATAAGTACAGCATCTATATTAGACATCAGTACATGATAATAGAAGCTAGCATATGAGGGAAGCTCTTATTTAAATACCAATTCCAGTTTTACTAATGTCAGAGTGGGGATTGATATTACAAATTCTTAATTTGTACACATCTACATTCACTTAGCCATAAGATGTAATGCTGTCTATAAACAAATAGCACTAGCTAACTAACTAGTCATTAATAGTTATTCTGTTTGGTATACTTTCTGACTCATAGTACAGGAATGCTTATGGAAAAACTGCAATTTTTTATAAGCAAAATGCATAAGATAAATAATCATACCTACTAGTTGACGTCGTAATTGGAAAGTGCTTTCAAAATACTTTAATGAACTGTTGGCCGAGGGCACAGATAGACTTTATATTCTCTTCATACAGCAGAAATGTAAGAAAAGGGACGGTAATGTTTGAAAGGACCAGGGCATTGTTATAATTTAAAAAATTACTGTAACTAGTAGTAAGTTTAGCAATAGAATTAGCCACATAACATTTCGATAGGAATTGGAAATTCAATCAACAGTTGATGGACTCACAATCTGATCATGTAACGTTCGAAGATGGCGCAACAGGTTACTTTTGACATTGAAACCTTTAGAACATATGGGACAGATATATGGCCTTTCTCCTGTATGTGTCCGCCTATGAATCATCATTGATGCATAAGAAGGGAAGGTTTTACTACACACTTGACAAAGTTTGCGACCACTGCGCTTCATTTTTGTATGCTGATACGAGTTGTTGCTGATAGCCAGTTCTTGTTCGGTGTGAGAGTTCTGGATATGTCGTACCCAATCACCAGGGCTTGAAAACACAAGCTCACATAGCTCACACCGTAAAGGAGGAAAATCTGTGCCCTGGTCTGCACTTCCAGGAACTTTCTGAGAACAAGACACCCATAAATGTAAATAGTTTTAATTATGGAATTTAAAATTATTCCAGCACTCAGAAAGTAATTAATGATACAACACAAGATGTTGAGATTCCAAGAATAATTTTAGAAGAACTGATTTTCCTAAAGCAAAATCTTTCTAGAAAGGAAATAGGAAATAATTAGCTATGCTCTTATTTTCCAAGCAAATATAACAATACTACACGAAGACACAAACTTGAGATGTAAGAATGTGTTCATTCTTACATTAATTGTTAACAAAGCAAAATGCTAGTCAAAATTCAATATATACCAAAACTTTTACCTCAGAATTCTTGTTGCCTCTGTGCTTTGTAGACTGCTGATATATTTCAGGATGTGCCTCAATATGACGAACCCATTCTGCAGGAGCAGTGAAAGTTTTTTGACAAATATCACATGTTAATGGTGTATATAATGTTGTCTCTTCTTCTTCTCCTTCCGTAACAGTTTGTAAAACTTCCTGGAATGTGAATTTAGATATAACACAATGATATTTGTATACAAAGAAAAACAAATGATTAAATATTAATTGGTAGATTGTCTGCAAAGTTTATTTTTAATTTTACATTTTTTTCTTGATGAATAAAAAGCAATAAGTAATAGAATGAAATAAAGTTCTAAAAATATTATTTAAGAATGAGTATGAACTTATAAAACAGGGTGTACTCAAACAATGTGGTATACTGCAGAAAGATTATTTGTAATATTTTCACATTTTTGCCTTTCTTTTTCAAAAACAAAAATTAATGTACCAACATTATTAAACACTAATTTAAATATCATTCCAGAATCTTATTACTGCCCATTGATACTTGTAATTTTGATATTCTAATGACATAAAATGTAACTTCTATGTCTCTTAATACCTAATTCATTTTTTAATGTCTACTTCTGAAGGAATATCATAAATAATTTATGGAAATTAACCCTTTGAAAACTTAAGAAGGTTGAATAATGTAATGATTCCAGTTGAACTCAAATTCATTTTTGTTATACAACAGTAATATATAACTTTTTATAGAGTACAAATATTTACGTAGAACAAATAAACATTAAGATTAACTTGAGAAACTGCTTGTTACCATTGTGAATGAATAAATTATTTAATGAGTTTAGTTAATTGATTAAAAGCTAAAGAAAACACAAGCATTATTATTTACAGGCTTCACTGTCATTTCAGTGTGCATGGGTTCTCCAAGGTCATCATCACCAGGTTCTTCCAACTCTGTATCAACCCATTCTATTGGCTCCTGTTTTACAACCAATTGGACTGGATTCACAGCATCAGAACCATCAGATGGTGGTCCTGATTTTGCACTTGAATTTTCTACGCTGCTTGACTGGCGACTTGATTCCTTCTTTTGACTTTCTTCTTCTTCTGAACTTCGATTACTGTTCTGAGCAATATCACATAATTGGAGAGGAACATCCTCATATGTTTCATGAGGAGAGACAGCATTACTCACAGCACTTGATCTGTCATCATCTACAACTCTTTCATTGTTCTCAACTGGCGCACGACTTTGCTTAACAATTCTCTCATTTTGACTTTCATTTTGTGTGTGTTTATGAGAAGAGAGGGATGAAGAACTTCGTTCAACAGTATTACTTTCTCGACAAAGACCTCGTATTCCCAAAATGTGAGCAGCCTTTAAAATGCCATCTAACTGTCCGTAACTGACTGTCGCTTCCCCACTGTACATGTATTCAATGAGTACCTTTAATATGCGGTAACTGATTTCAGAGGGCAATACTATTACCACAGGCAAGTTACCATTTGTTGTAGGATAAACAACTCTCAGTAACTGATGAAGATAAGAGCTACATGCAGATAGTACAAAACGGTGGGCATGGATTTGTCGACCATCAATAGTAGCAAGTGTAATGTCAGTAAATGATTCAGAACGGAGCAAAGTTGCTACTGATGTATGCATATAAGCTCCATAGCTATGCCACTTAAGTTGAAAATTTTCAGCTGCAGCAATTGCCATTGTATCTTCAGCTGACAGAAAAACTGAGGAAATACAACCTAAAACTGCTGGTGAAGTTTCTAAAATAATCAAAAAAACAAATCAATATTTATCCAGCTTAGTCCTAGGAAGAATCAATGGATTGTCGAGAAAATTATTTACAGCACAACAGTTCATACACTAATTATTCCGCATGAATTTACATAAACAAAACAGCATTCACACGCGGTCACCTCCAAGAAACTAGAAAATTATCTAAACTTTAACACACGTCACAACCCTGTTATATCCTCACCGTCGCGCGAATAGTACTTAAAAATCGATCATACGGCGGCACACGTTATCGATTTTCTGGACCGAACCAATCGCACGCGTTCATTATCCATCGATCTGTATTGGCTCACGGCAGCCCACGGCCTTCCAAATATTCCAGGAGATAATCGTCTCTAGAATTAAATAAATTTCTAGAAAATAGAATAAATAGCATTTTCTGAGTGAGCATGTGAAATATTGCATTCTCAAGTAGCATTGTGTGCTGTAGAGAATTTTGTAGTATTTGGTACATTTTCTTTTTCCGGGAGGGGTGGCGGTGGAACCGGGCGTGTGTCACAGATGACAGTCAGTGACAGGTACACTCTAATACCGGCTACTGAGACCTACTGCCCTACGCAAGTTGTACAGTGTAACAAAAAAGTTAATGCATCGCAATCCTTAGCTGTGGATATTGTGGACAAATGAAGTGATCCGTAATGGGAAACGAAATATAATTCACATCTATTCGTAACTATCTTTGTAATTTCATTTGCTATTGAACAGCAAATATATTAATACAACAACGATGGCTGGTATGTTTTTGTGGTTAATGTATCTTAATTCTCATTCTTTCTTGATTGCAATCTATAATTTTTCGAAATTACTAATTAGGATTAGTAGCAACATTATTAATTTAATGTAGTTAACAATAATTTTATCTGTGTTATAAGTTAACTACTTTTAGAATTTTGTGAACCCAATTCAGGATTATTAGTAGTGACAATTTCTTGACATTAAGACACTATGTAGTGAATATGAGTGACTTAATTATGAATAGGTGGATTTTTATCAATGGAGATTTGAAATTAATTTTTCTTTGGGTCCTGTAGCAGAATCAGCACATGATGGCCTTCCAAAGTTGATTGAAAGCCTGTCATCAGCTATTGAAAAGAATACTGAAGATGTACCAAAACTACTTGACTTAATAGCAATGAATATGCAAGAGGAAAAAAATGGTATTTTCAATTAATTATATTGATAGTATAATAAAAGCCTGCTCAAGTTTCTATCATTTTTGGTGCCTTTATTTTGCAGAGTGGACTGTGAACACTGTACTCTTGGATCATCTACAAAACATAATGTCAGGAGAATCTGATGTTAACATTACGAAATCAGCAAAAGTTATATCTGAGCTTGCAAAAACATGTTCTGGCCGAGAAATGTGTGTACACTCAAAATTGCTCACTTTGTTAATAAAACTGTTAAGAAGTAGAAATGATAACATTTCAATTCTTATTCAAGTTTGCCGTGCTCTGGGAAATATTTGTTATGAGAATGGTGAGTGTTAGAAAACAATTTCATCATGCAAGGGTGTCCAACTAGTTTCATTTAGCTGCACATTTCTAACAAGTAAAATACATTTGAGCTACATGGTTTAGTGTTTTATATTTTCAATTTAAATTTTGCAGGATTAAGGTAAATTAAAATAAAATTGAAATGAATTTTTTTGGTTGTTCAATGGGGAAACAAAAAATAAGTAAAATAGTAAACGAAAATGTGGCTGTAAAGCAATATGTAAGCATGTTCATAATCAATTTAAAAAATAAACCATATTTTTTAATATAAATAATACTGATTTATGATGCCCTTTTGCTAGAAAAGGATTTCTGTTTTCATTTACATTCAGTTTTATTTAAAAGTATTGAGAAAATGACGGTGTTCTCTAAAAATGCACACAGGGAGTGTGTGGCTCATTAACTGCCAGTTTGACATCCTTACTCTGCTGTATTAATTGCAGTGAGTTTGCCCAGTCTTTATATGGACATTGTTTTATTCTAATTAATTGTAATTTAAGACATAGGACGCCAGTTAATTTTGGATGCCGATTGTCTCCCACTGTTATTACATTTATTAGAAAAATCACTGACAATACCCAGCGAAGAAGGTAGAAATCTTCGTAGTGTTTCTGCTGGTTTTTTATTGAATTTATTGAGTGGGAATGATGAAGCACAAGAGAAGGTTAGAAAATTCCTTTTTAAAAGAGAATTCATAAAATGAAAATTATAAAATTAATTTTTTATTTCTGTTGTTAGAAATGCCTTTTTGAGACTTTCAATTTAATGAATTTTATTTGTACATTTTATGTAGGCTGTGGATCTTGGGGTTGTATCTCTTTTATGTAAGATATTGGAAATGGATGGTTCTGCATCGTCAGGTGAAGAGGCATGTACTCACGTTCTCCTGATACTGGGATTATTGGCTGATCCTGGTATGTTACTCTTGTTTTAATGTTTTTAAATTAGATTCAGGAATGAAAAATACTTGTGAATAAATTATTTAGTTTGTAGGAAATGCCCTGCAAGAGATGTTGCAGATGCTCTGCTTGATGAACATTTGTATAAGGTTGCTGTTCAAGTTCTTGGTGCTTCACAGTCGCCTGATGTCAGTGAAATGTGTTTAGAATTGTTTCACAGTCAAGCAGAAAATGGTAAGTATTATATCAGCATGAAATATTATTTTAGATATAACTTCTTTAGAGAAAAAGGGGAAAAATGAATTTTGGTAGTAGTAAAGTACTATAGACAGGCATTAAGACTTAATATAAAACTTTGCAATTAGGTAAGTGGAAGCAGCTACAGATAGTTACCACTTGTTTATCATCCATCCCCTTTGGTTATAATATGACAAATAAAGCCAAGTTTTTATTAAAATGTTTACAAGTAAAAAGTAGCCATAAAATCAGTATATATAAGTATTTGATATAACTATATAAGTAATATAAGTATTTGATAGTCAGAAAGTACCAAAAAAAATGTGGTGATGTATTACTGGTTAAAAGTTTAACCTTATTCTTGAATTTTTGCAAAATAAATAAAATGCAAGAATTGTATTATAAATTACCATGAAGGGTATTTCTTTCAAAATAAATAGATAATGAATAAAAGACCAGCAATTTTGCACTGAACAAGTGTTGGAGAGGGCATGAATACCTTCATTTACGTATTAGGGGAAGGGAACTAAACCTGAATCCAGGGTTAATAATGATTTAAATTTCATTTTAAATCAAAATATTTTTTTAATAGATGATTAATTCATAAATATTTATTTTTTAATTAAAACTCATTCGCAATATTTTTTTAAAATTTATTTCTTAAAAGTTTTTAAATGTATAAAAATAGAAATGAATTTCCGAAATGTATGTAAGTGCATAACTTTCGAACAATCACCAAATTTGATAATTTTTTTTGTGCGTGTTCGTTATTGTCAGGCCAAGGTATAAATGAAAATTTTTAAAAAATTGAACAGAAAATTTTTTAAAATCTCATAATATGAAACGGACATGAGTGAATGAGACAGAAGAATGTGAGAGATTTTCAATACATTAACAAATTATTACAAGAGGAAAAGGGAGAGGAGAAAAAAGATAAGAAAGAGAAGAAAAGAGAGGGGAAAAGTGAGAAAGGGGAGGAAAGACTGAATGGGAGAGAATGGAAAAGAGAAAGAGAGAGTGGGAAAGAAAGAAAAAAGCAAAAGAGGTAAAGATGGTAAAAGTGGGAGAGGGAAAAGAGGGAAATGTTAGGGGGAAAGTGAGAAAAGGAAATAGAGAAGGATAGGAAGAGAGAGGTGGAAAGGGAAAGGGAGAGAGAGATGGGGAAGTCAGGGGAAAAGGAGAGAGGAAGAAAAGTGAAAAAGAGGGTGGGGGAAAAGAGGAAGAAAAGATAGGCAAAAAGAGAGAAAAGAGATAGGTGAAAGTGAGATATAAAAGAGAGAGGAAACTAGAACGGAAAAGAGTGAAAAAGAAGTGGGAAATGAGAGGGAAAGGGGTGAGAGAGAGGGCAGGACGTCAGCTGGGTTCTGCTAGTTTTTAATAAAAAAATTAAATTAATTATTACCAATAATATTACATTACAATGTATAAAGTATAATTTAGAAGGATGCTAGCTGGGAATAGAAATATGTTTGATTTATTATAATTTATTTTGAAATTTTTAATCTCTATTACATTATTCTGGCCACAAATTGGTTAAACAAGAATAATCAGATTGATTAAATAATTTCAAATGTGCCTAAAGTTGGTATGCATTACAGTGTATGTGTATTACCTGTATGTGGACTTTTATGTGGGGCAAGTCTTGAATGCTTAAATAAATTCTGTGAACAAAAATTCATTATTTTCTATATTAAAAAATAATTTATTTAATTAAAATATATACAAATTAGAAGACAATTTTTTATAATAATAATAGTAATAATAATAATAATAGTAATAATAATAATAATAGTAATAATAATAATAATAATAATAATAATAATAATAATAATAATAATAATAATAATAATAATAATAATAATGTATAAATGCTCTAAATATTTCCATTTAAATAATTTAAATTAAAATTGCTATTATAAAAGAGTTGCTACTATAAAAAACATGCTTTTTTATTTGCCATGCCTGGACTCTATTTTGTTTTTGAATTTTTTTATAACCCTTTTGTGCATAAAAATTATTCAGAATATATGTGCAACGCATAGCATTCTTAGTTCTCCAAATGTACACTGGGAGTCGAAGGAGGAAATGATGAAACTTTAAAACTTTTCTTTTCAAGTTTTTCTGAGTAAAATGCCTTATAAAAACATAGTGAATTTTCCCATTAGCTGCATACACATGATGAATTTTGACCAGTGAAGAAGTGAAATAGTTAGTATTCTGCAGATTGTATGATTAAGGAATTGAATTAAATCGCATGTCAGATTCAAACACAACAGTTCTATCAGCACACCACTGTCAGTTATTTTGAAAAATGCTGTAACATGGTGTCCTCTATGTACTTCAGTCAGTCTGTTTTCAGACACTTATCACATGCATTTCATGTGAAAATGCCATGAATTCCTAATAATAAGGAATATACAGACATCATTACGTTACAGTCTTTGTGTTTGATGGTGCAGAAGAAGTGGTACATGAATATCAGACAATTTTCTAATCGTATTGTGCTGAGTAAAGGCATGTTTAATAACACCTCAAGAAGGTTGTGAGAAACTTGTTATTATCTCTGACCTCCATATGCAGGCTTTCTCCAGATTTTGAAGAAGCAAGTGAACTTGTGAGAGAAACAAAAGAAAATCCATCATATGAAGAGGTTGGTTTGGTGTTGGGAAAGTACAGTATGGAAATTTCTTCACAATGAAGTTTTGCACCCTTACAAATTTTGTAATATGCAAGATAGAAAATCATGTAAACTGTTTTGGACCTGGCTTCTTCAATCACAGTAAGATAGTATTCAGAAATGAAGCACAGTTCATGAGAAGTGAAGTAATGAATTATAGAAATGGGCTTTTATTGGCTCCTTGTAACTCGCATGCAACATGAGAAAGGCAAGTGAAAATAGAATTTTCCTTAAATATGTGGCATGGAACGGTCAGAAATAAAATTTCAGAACCTTTCTTGTCTGTTTGAATGTTAACCAGAGACTCATATTTGATGTTCTTAGACATAAACTACCAACTCTAGAGGATGTTTCAATAGAACAGAAGGTAACAATAAGGACATTTTGAATAGCATTTGTGTGTGCACAACAGTGACAATCTAAATTCATATTAAAGAAGGCCACGAGTTCAGTGCTACTAAATGATCCAGAAAGACCAATTTACACAATTCAGTTGCTTTTTTATTTGTGTTGATTTTCTTGTTAAACAAAAGTATTTCTTTTGCTACAAATAAACAATTTAGATGCTCTTGGAGTATTTTCATGTTTCAGAAATGTACGAGTGCATTTGTGCATAGAAAGTATTTTTTCAAATCAAGAGTGTTTTTTGCAGGCAACCGTTCAAAAAATTCTTATCGAGTTTATTATACAAAATTGACTGAATTTATTCTTAAAAGTTTCAATGTTTTCTCTTTAGGCACTCTGTTTATCTTAGTTAATGATCTTAGTCCACTCTTAAAAAAGTGTCTCCCCCCCCAATTTTATGTTGTTAATTTTAGATCATGAGAATGGAAGAATATACAATTATTTAAAATTTGGTTCAAATAGTAAACAAATTTTGTGTGGAATGTCTAATGGATTACCGTATTTTTTTCTTCAGCAAGTGAGCATTTGCTGCATTGCTGTGGGTTCTTTGTAGGCTTTACTAGCATTTTTTACTAGCACAGTTTCGCGCGCTACCAAAGAATTGCTTTGGAAGGGGTGAGAGCTCATTTAAGTGGAAAGATATCTCACACTTTCTTCCATCAATGTCACACTTCTCTTAAAAACTTGTGCGAGCCGAGTGTTATATCTTCACGACATGTCTAGACACTTTCAGAGATAGCATCTGCGCAGTAATGTCTGTACGGTCCGGAGTGTGCTCCAACCACCCATAAGCCACCATGTTCCCCCTCTTTCCCCTCCAGCCCCGCGAGAGCCACGGACTCCGTCGGCTCGTTTGCATTTGCCGAATGTGCTCTAGCCGGCTGTCACGTGGGCATTGGCGGCGGATTGTCAATCGCAGCTTCCGAACGGCGCGTGTTTTGAAATAACCATGTTTCGGAAACACTGAGAGGACTTGTATTCCCCTCATGTTAAGAAATGTTTAAGAAATTGCACCGCAATTATTTGGGTGTGCACATGCGAACGTGCGAATACGCACGAGCCGCCACTACGTATATCCAAGGAAAAAACATGAAGGAACAATGTGGAGTCATTTTTGAGAAAATAATTGTTCAAATATATCCTATATTTCATGCAAAATTTTGCAAAAGTTCTTCATATTTTCGAAAAATTATCTTTCGTTGAGGAAACATATCTCAATATTATTGTTCCAAAAAGACACTGAAAAACTTCTCAACATGTGCAGTTTTCGAAAATGTAGAGATATCACCGAAGAAAATGTGGTTTCATGCAGAGTTACTAGAAAATGATGCAGCGTCATCCACACAGCCAAGAGCAAGATAGGCAAACGGATTGTCATGACAGACTGTCATGAGGGGCCGTCAAGAGAGGCTGACGGAAAATTTGACGAACGAAGATGACGGACGGACAAGACTGATAGACAAGGAAGACAAAGGAAAGATTCATGACCCGTTTGGTAGTACTGCTTTGGCATTCTCTTGGTGTGGATCGGAGAAAACACAGGAACTGCCTAAAAGAATAGCAGAGGAACTAGAATTGCCCTCCAGACAGTGGCGGAATTCTTCAGATGTAGCTATGTAATTAGTGTCAAAAATACTGTCACTGTCGGGAATCGAACCCTAGGACTTCTTCGTCAAAGGGACTGCCAGGCGTGACGGACTTAGTGGCAGATGAGAGGGACAGACTGAGAAGCGAGATAGAGGGCAGAGTGACAGGTGATGTGGTTGAGCAACTGACAGCCTGATTGTACCGAATTTTGTGAACAGAAATGTGCACATAACTGAACTATTAGAAAATCATAGTTGGTAATGTAAATATTATTTACATAACCATTTCAAATCAGGCAGTAAAGTTAGCTTGATGACACAGGTTTGGAACAAGAGTGTGCATCATTATATGCTGATGATAAGGATATATGTTCGCAACCTGCACAAGTCATAGTTGTTTGAGTTGTGTTTGGCATTAGGGCATTACCAATCCCTCCTATACTACCTTAATATCCTAATCCTTGTAAAACTTCTTGTCCTTGACTGCTACTATGTGTGAGCTCTGTGAGCAATCTGTTTGTGTAATCGAGGAACTGGCTCCCTAGGACATAGGCACAAGCACCTAGACAGAACAAGACTTGCCGTGGACCTAGGAACAGGACCAAGATGGACATACATCATTATCATTATCATCATCAGCTTCAAGAGCTACCTCAACATTATCTTTGGGAAGAATGAGGGTTGATTTCACGGGACGCAGTTTTCGTACGAGAATTGTAATTACTGCAGGAAGCATTGGTAGTCCCTTAAGCGCTGATAAATGTCAGTTGGGAAGCGGGTGCTGCAAAACTGAAAAGGTACCACCAACTGAAAACAAAGTGAACTTTCTTTTTCCTTTCTACACCTCTTCTTTTTCCCCTCCTTTTTCTTCTTCTTGTCGATATTCTTAAAGAAGAATAAGAATTGCTGCAGTGGCTGCTGTGGCGTCATACAGGGTGTAATAAACACACAGACGAGAGTGGGTTGTACTCACAGCTGATTTATTACCAACTTCGACCGTGGTCACTAAACAATCAAAGCACTGTAGTACAATAAACAAACTAAATTGACCCCACTACAAGAAATGATATTTGAACGGCTACCACACCGCTACCCCTAACTAACGTGCGCTGTGCGTAGCACCACTTGCCCTGAGACCGAGTTACATGTCTCCTTCGTCACGACCTACGGCCGGCTTCTTGCGCCGCGTGCCCAAAGCACCACCTGCAACGACCTAACACCTCGCAGCCAGGAACACAAAGAAGAACGTCTATTGTTCGCTCGGCCCTTAAATAGCCCCCTAGCGACGCTCCCCGCCGCCTCCATCGCCTACCCAAGCGACGCGCACACCGGGAAACACCTAGTGCGTCATAGCTTGCTATTGTCCGAGCCTGGAGCATGCCACATGCTCATGCTGTTGGTAGCGTCATGACGCTACAAACTCCTATATACCCCCCCAGGAATTTTTTCGCAGTTGCCAACAACACAGAACAAAATTCCCCAAAGTTAATGCCCTAGGCCAGTTGGCTCACATTTTAAACAACTGCGCCTAACCTAACTAATTACATCAAATACATTGTCTTTTCCAACCCTACTAACCTACTTTTCTATTGCTTATATCAGCTGAATAACTACAATAACACCAAACTACACTCATCTACTACCTCTACTCTCTACTCAATTTCCTAACGCTATGATGTGGTAGCCAAGATTTTTTCTTCTCCCTTCCAAAATATTACAAAAACAAATCCACCAGATACCCTTCCAAAAAATATCACAAAAAACAAATCCACCATATAACCCTTTCAAAACATTACATAAACAAATCTGCAATATACCTTTTCGCCAAATTTACAAACATGCACACTTTGACTTGCGTCACATCACGAACTATATACAGTTTTCACTTCTTCTGTGAGTCTCTATCCATTACACATAAATAACTTACTAATTGCTTTACACATTCAGATTTTAATAATATACAATTTCTTTTTATCTTCTGCGTGAATATAATTATGCAAAAGTTCATAAATTATTGATTTCCTGCAAGTCCGTCTTGCTTCTTCTTTTCACTTCCTCACACAACAACACACTATGTCACAGATGCTGTCTCGTGTTTTTGATCAAGAGACACTTGCTTTACAGCAACAGTTTCACATTTGTGAACTGTGTCGGCACTTGCTTGTCGCGCACTCACATCACACGCGTTGCCGAGGGACATACGCCTCTCTGCAAAGCCCGACTCTGCCTGGAGCTGATTCTCGTACATACGGCTAAGAATGTCAGCGTTCACATTCTGACTACCCTTCCGATATTTAGTCTTAATATTCAGATGCTGAATTGCCAATGACCATCGCATCAATCTGGGATTATTCCCGGAACATTGTTGCAACCAAACCAGAGGATTATGGTCGGTTTCTACCTTTAGGCAAACATTCCCATCTAAATAATGTTTTAATCGTTGTAGCCCCCAAATAATCGACGCACACTCTTTCTCTGTCACGCAATATTTCATCTCTGAAGGAGAAAACGTCTTGCTAAGAAATAGCACGGGATTTTCATTCCCTTCCTCATCTAACTGCGAGAGTACAATCCCCGCCCCTCTGTCTGACGCGTCGCACTGCATTAAAAATTCCCTGCTGAAATCAGGCGCATGAATGACCGGTTCACCGCACAGAGCTTCCCGCAGTTCTATAAATGCCTTTTCACACACTTGCGACCATGCTATTTTCCCTTGTCGTGTACTTCCCGTTAATAAATCTGTGAGAGGCGCAGCCTTCTCCGAAAATCTCGGCACAAAACGCCTGTAATATGAAATTAATCCTAGAAATTTCCTAATTTCTTTTTTTGTATTCGGTCTCGGATATTCCTTAATCGCGCGTACTTTTACCTCGTTCGGCTTCATAAGTCCACTGCCAATTTCGTAGCCCAGAAACATTACGGTTCCGCGAGCAAACTTGCATTTCGCCGGCTGAACGTGAAGTTTCGCCTCCCTTAGTATTCGAAATACTGTGCGTAAATGACGCAGATGATCCGACCAATCGTTACTAAAGATTGCGATATCATCCATATAAGGAATAGCAAATTCCGAACAATCCTTAAGTAATGCCGCCATTAATTTACTACACACATAAGGTGCATTCTTAATCCCAAAAGGCATACGTAATGGTTTGTAACTTCCTAAATTTGTGCAGAAAGTGGCATATCTCTGCGCCCTTTCTGTCATCCTAACTTGCCAAAAACCTTTGCTCAAATCACAAGTGGATATTATTTTCGCAGCTGCTACCGTTTCAATTCTCTCGTCTAAACTAGGCAGTGGAAAATATTCAGTTTTAATAATGTTATTCAACCTGCGATAATCAATACATGGCCTGGGTTTCTTGCCAGGAGCCTCTACTAAAATCATGGGCGACGCGAAATCAGAATCCGAGCTTTCAATGATTCCGTCCTTTAACATTTTAGCAATCTCCTCTTGTAGAATCTTACTTGTCTCATAGACGTGCGATAAGGCGCACTCCTAACCTTCGCCGTATTGTCAATCAGTTCGATATCCATTTCTACTTTCTCGGTCAAACCTGGCTTATCAGAAAAGATATCCCTGAATTCCACAATTAATGCTTTTAATTTCACATGCATTTCCGGTGCAACATCTGTACCTACCAGCATTGACTCAACCTCGAAATCGCCCGCTTCTAGCTTTAGCGCATATTTATCAATCGCGTCATCAGTTGCCTCCTCTTCAGTCCTACTCTCCGCAACAAAATTTACATATTCCGTCCTTTGATGATACGGTTTCATCATATTTACGTGATAAATCTTCCCGGAACTCTTATTAGGTAATCTTACAACATAATTTACATCTGAAACCTTTTCTGTGACTTCCCCCGGTCCCATCCACTGAACTGACAGTTTTTTTGTTCTATTAGGAGCAAAGATCAATACTTTGTCTCCCACACTAAAATTTCTTACAACTGCCTTCTTGTCATACGCAACCTTTCTTTTCTGCTGCTCGCCCTCTAATCTTTGATGCGCAGTTTCCCTAATATGCTTCAGCCTATTCGTGAGTTCAAACACATACTCAGTCACAGAATTACTCTCTGATTCATTTTCGACAATATTTTCATACAAAAGTGTCACAGGTGTCCTCAAATTTTTCCCAAATACTAACTCTGCCGGCGTATACCCTAAAGACTCGTGAACCGACGTTCTCATGGCAAACAATATTGCCGGAAGGTTCGTCTCCCAGTCACCTCCTGCCTCTAAACATAGAACCTTGAATAATCTATTCATCGTCCGGTGTATTCTCTCTACCGAGTTACTTTGCGGGTGATACGGCGAGCTATGAACTAGTCGAATTCCAAATTTTTCTGCGAATTCTACCATCAAGTTGCTCGTAAAACATGTTCCCTGATCCGTTTGAATTTCCCGCGGAAATCCGGTCCTGCTAAACAATTCTAAAAAAGCCTCTATGATAGTGGTCGTCTGCAAATCCTTTATAGGAATGGCCTCGGGGTACCGTGAAGCTACACAAATTGCAGTTAAAATGTGTTTCGCCCCAGAACTACTTTGCGTAAACGGCCCTACAGTATCAATGTTTAATTTGGAGAACACTTCACTAATTGTAGGCACAATAACTAAAGGTGCTTTCCTCTTATCCCCACCATGACCTACTATCTGGCAACTGTTGCAAGTTTTAACAAATTTCTCCATTTCCTGGAAACAGTTCGGCCAGTAGAAATATCGCGACATACATGCTTTTGACTTCGAGCTACCTAAATGACTCGAGGCCGTTTCGTGACAAACCTTTAAGATTTCTCCGCGATAAACCTTAGGCACAACTAACATTTCGAAAGTTTCTCCCTTCTTACTTTGCCGATTCTTGAAGAGAATATCATTTTTAACAAAATAAGAATCTTTTCCTAAAGCTCGATTTACGGTTTTATGTGCCTCATAAATCTGCCTGATCTCCTCGTCTTCTTGCTGCGCCGTACGAAATTGCTCCGCGTCTACTCGCAACAAATTCTTGATTTCACCCGAGAGTTCAACTTCACTTTCGCTCCCGGCACATATCGCCCCTGTGTCTTCCTCTACCTCCACAATACTTTCACTCACCTCCGTCTCCACCGGCTGTACGACCGATTCTACAGAATTTCCCGGCCCAACCTGATCTGCCTTTGCCGCACTCGCGCGAGTAACCACTAAATTAATTTCTTGCGGTTCTACAAAGCCCTCTTTAACCTCTTGTAATAATAACATGGTTCGATTGCTGAGAATGTAATAAGGTAATTCGCATTCTTCAGGTACCACAGCAGCCCGCGTAACTACACGCCCGCTCGGTATTTCTAGAACGATCTGCGCCACACGTAAGTTCTTGGGAAATTTATCTAAGGGTTGACTAATCCAAATTGATTCTCCAGTTAAATATGCTGCATCAATTAAATTTTCACTAACCAAATCGAAACTAGCCCCAGTATCACGAAGAATCAAGGAGTTCCGTCCGTTAATTTTTCCGACGAATGTATGTTCTCGAAACAATTCGCTCGCTTCCGGCTCACACACATGATTCGCAGCTTCGGTCTTTTTATTAGGACACTGCCTAGCCAAATGTTGTGGTGACTGGCATACAAAACATTTCCTAACAAACCGCTTCTCGAATTCAGGCCGCGCCGCAACCTTATCCTTCTCGCTCGTACTCGGAATTACCTTCCCCGGCCCTGCTGCGCCCTTTGTTTCTACCGGCTCTTTCTGTTTGGACTGAAACGGTCCTGACTTCCTCCACCCTTGCCTGTGATTTTCATACGCGTCTAATTTCTTCGCAAAATCTAAAGGATTGATAAATTCCGCCCACGAATCAACAAAATGATCGCGCATTTCCCATGAAACCTTCCGCTTCATCTGATCCGTAACTATCAGATTTAATAGCTCCTCAAAAGTGTTTACACTTAATCCGGACACCCATTCTCTCGCGTAATTTAATAATTCTCGAGCAAATATACCCCACGTGGAATTATTACCTTTGCTGTGTTTAACAAACAGCTGACGAAATTTTTCCGCATCAAATCTATATAACTCCAATAATTTTGATTTTAAAGTTGCATAAGTCCATTCGTCCTCCTGTTCATCTAACGTAATCCAATTATTCACATTATACGGCAACAATCCAATTATATGAACAGCCCATTCGCTTTCGGGTACCTTCAGCTGTCTGCACTGACTTTCAAAGGCACTTAAATATGTCGTGATATCGTCCTGCTCACCACGAAATCGACCTATAATCTGCCCTACTTTAATACTTTCCCGATGCGATTCAACTCGTGCCTCGCCACGTGCTTCCGCGCTCCCTCCTACGCTTGCTCTTTCAGCATCCCTTTCGATTCTCAATCGTTCTAATTCCCTATCTTTCTCCCGTTCTACCCTCGCCTTCTCTTCCGCCTTCTCCCGTTCCACCCTCGCCTTCTCTTCCGCCTTCTCCCGTTCCACCCTCGCCCTCTCTTCCTCGATATCCTGGCGATGTTCGCCCAAACCCTCAATAAACTCCTGCTCATAATCCTCATGGCTGATTATCAACTCTTTTAATTTAATCACGGTTTCCGTCCCGTTTAATACAATACCCAAATCATTAGCAATTCTGATCATCCCTTCTTTTTTAAATCTAGTTAAGTACGCCATAGCTCCAACCAGTGCCGTGCCTCACAGAAAAACGTACTTACCCCGTGCGTTGTCTGCCGGCTGCCTCTCTCGTTCTGGTGCTCGTGCGTAGTCCTCGTGCGTGCTCGTACCGGTCCCGTACGACTTCCTTCCTTCCTTCTACTTCTTTCTTGAAGCGTCGCTCCGCCCGCAGTATTTTAATCACTCCGAGTTGCTATCGGTTGCTATTTACTATTACGCCGGTCCTAACAACTCTTCTAAAATACCGCACCACGTGATGCTAGGTAAAGCATACACGCTTGCATTACCTCGGCCCCGCTACTCGGTACCTACAACACTACTTTTGGCTTGCTCGAGCCCTACTGCTGATATTCCTGGTTTAATTATCACGGCCTAAACCAATGCCTACTGCAACAACGCCCACCAATTTAATCTTGGCCTACAGCGATGCCTACTGGGTTCACTTGATCTGCTGCCACCATTTTACTCACGGCCTACAGCAATGCTTACCGGGTTCTCGTTAACCGCTGCCACCATTTTAATCACGGCCTACAGCGATGCTTACCGGGTTCTTGTTATCCGCTGCCACCATTTTAATCACTCCTTCGTCTGTGGCGTCATACAGGGTGTAATAAACACACAGACGAGAGTGGGTTGTACTCACAGCTGATTTATTACCAATTTCGACCGTGGTCACAAAACAATCAAAGCACTGTAGTACAATAAACAAACTAAATTGACCCCACTACAAGAAATGATATTTGAACGGCTACCACACCGCTACCCTTAACCAACGTGCGCTGTGCGTAGCACCACTTGCCCTGAGACCGAATTACATGTCTCCTTCGTCACGATCTACGGCCGGCTTCTTGCGCCGCGTGCCCAAAGCACCACCTGCAACGACCTAACACCTCGCAGCCAGGAACACAAAGAAGAACGTCTATTGTTCGCTCGGCCCTTAAATAGCCCCCTAGCGACGCTCCCGCCGCCTCCATCGCCTACCCAAGCGACGCGCACACCGGGAAAAACCTAGTGCGTCATAGCTTGCTATTGTCCGAGCCTGGAGCATGCCACATGCTCATGCTGTAGGGTATTTAATGTATAAATGTGAAGATGAATAAATGTGCAATAAAATAATTGACCACCAGCAATCTGCATTGCTGAGCTAATATTGATGTTTTTGTTCTTGTTGTTTTTGCAGTTATTATATATATGTTAGTATATATATGATTGTTGTTGGTGTTATTATTAAAATATTATTGTTATTATTATTATTATTATTAATTTTTAGTTTATTGAAGGTGAATTTAAGATGAAATGAAACCAAATTTTGGTTTCCAGGTTTTTGTACATGAAAAGAAAAAAAAAAAAATAAATTGATGGGTTGTTGACATTGTATTTTAAATTTTGTTAAATTAATGAATGTTTTTTGTTAAAATAGAACAGGTGAAAGTTTATTTGGCTAATGCTGGTCTCTGTGAATTATTGATCAAACTTTTGGAGAAGCATAAACCACAAGTTGAAGATGATGAGGCCCGTAACCTAATGAAGATGGCATGTGATCTAATAGCACTTGTGCTAACTGGAGGTGAGTTTAATCTTATTTGTATTTTTTTATTCACTTGATTATAAAAATGTGTATAAAGTAGTGATGGGTCTATACCTGAATTCCTCGATATCGTTACCTGTCTGAGAGCTTCGATACTCGATACCATACTACTTTCAAGACTCAGCAGCAAAAGTGCTTAAATGAGAATTGGAAGGATATATTTTGTTCTTCATACATGCATGTACTATTTTAATATTTAAAAAGTATTGAGATGAGCAAACATTTTTTAAAGCTTTTAAAGATTCTTATTAAGGAAAACTAACATTCTTACTCTTTCTGTGTCAATTTTATTTATTTATTTATTTTTGTGTCACATATCAATCAAGCTTTTCTCAAAAGTCTCTCAGAAAACACTGTAGCTGATGAAATGCATGAGTATCAAACAGCACTTTTTCTTAAATTGAGGAGAGTCACTTTTTTTCCTGTAAGATAGTACATTTGCATCAGGAGGAAGCAAGTCTGCACATTTAATTCATCCTCTTGTGCTGTGGTTTCATGTACACAGCTGATATTTCGTAGTCACTCTTCAGAATATTCCTATAAAGAGACCATGTGCCAGTGCATTTTCAGGGGTTCAGGAGTTGAGAATGCTTATAAAATGAATTAAATGGATTAAAACTTTTAATAATAAATGCTTGTCTAATTTGAAATTTCTAATGTAGATAATGAAAATGAGTTATTCGGAATTATACACAGCGAATTCTATTTTTTTTTAACTACTGCAATATTGGAGGATTGAAATCATAATTAAAGGGTTGTTATTTTCTTGTAGACAAGATGTATCTAGGTTCAGGATGTTTAATTAATTCCTTGATTCCATTGTCGTCAATACTGATCAGTTGATTATCTTTGTCTATCATGTAAGCAAATTTTCTTGTTATTGCTTTTGAACAGTTGTCTCCTGGTTTAAATTTGTTCTTTGTGACCAAAAAATCAACGAGTGTTGGTTGGTTTGTGTTGGAACTTGAGGATCTTGACAGGACAGGCCATGGGTCATTAACTTCTACCACTTCACTTGTACGATCTGCGATGTTTTCAACGTCCTGTGTAACAGTTGGCTTGGCTCTCTTGTGTTCGGCGGAGCTGAATACTACCCAGTTTATTGATGTAACATGTTTTTTTGTATACCATCATTATAAACGACCCTTTTCGATACCCCGAATCGTGCATAATCCAGTATTTTATCGCACGCTACATGACGTCATCACACATTCAGCCAATAGTAGCGAGAGAATCGTGGGGAGGTAGAAGAAGACGGAACAGCCGACCACCGTTTTCTCGCACGGATGTCAACAATGCCATCTTGAATTTGATTTCCAGAGGGCGTTGGATGTCAAGCACCCGAGACGTCAGAAGAAAGTTGTTTCGCGAAATTAAGTTTGATTCTCTTGTAAATTTATAATGCTGTTATACAAAAAAATAGCGTATGCAACTCGTTTATAATGTTGCTTTATTGCATTCGTACAAATTTAAAAACTCGCTCCTAACGTCGCTCGTTTTCAAAACATGTACTCATGCAATAAAGCTTAACATTATAAACTAATTGCATAAACTACTATTTTTAAAATACTACTATGATTTTCCACCACGCGATTTATTTATTTTTTTATTTTTTTTAAACATATTCTACAGTTAGCATGATTGTCATCTTTCGAGTCCTCTTCAAAATAATTCCACACTCCACTCATTTTGTGTATGGAATGCACTAATGTCGTCTTTCGGTCGCAGAATTGAACTCACGCATTGATGAACTCACGCAGATGCCTCCACGGTGTACTGAGGAAGGGAGTATCACGGGAAGAAACGCCGTCATCGAGCATTGCTTATCGTACCTGTCGTCTCTAGATTGCCGGGAGATCACAAGGAATAGTTTCTCAAAGCTAAATTTGTCGCGAATTGCGTGCTATAAAGTTTGTCGCGAGTGCAATAAAGAGCGGGACACAGCGCCCGGACGTTGCATCGTTGGCTTATTTCAATGACTGTAAGTGAATTCTAACAGACGGACACTTCCTTGTTGCTTACAGAAAAAAATAGGAGAGAGAAGAATGTAAAGACAATTATTCTGACAAATCAGAAGTGATAGGGAATAGAATAAAAATTGAAAGTATCGAATCATTTCCCGAAAGTATCGATCGCTATCGATACCACACGAGTATCGAGGTATTGAAAGTATCGAGAACCCATCCATGGTGGAAAGAGTCGGACAGACAGACAGAGAAGACACAGTTGGACATGATAGTCAGAGTACGTGTTAGAAGTCGCTCTGTGTTTTGTGAGGAGTGATGGTTTTGCTGATTTTCTTCAAACGTGTGTGTGGTGTCTATTGGTAGCTGAACTACTGTTTCCACTGTGTAAATGTTCGGAGAATGTGGGATGATGAATCACATTTCCATTTCTTAAATTTCGTATTGCCCTTACTCACACTCTCATTTCCACAGGGTTTATTTTCGACTTAATCAATGTCAGTATTCGGGGCTTTGGTTGTTCTTGCTTTTAACAACAATTTTGAAATTTGTCATCTTCTTTCCTTTGTATTATACGCCGCGCAGATCCAGTCACCTCCGCAAACGTCTACGGTCAGTGTACAGAAGTTCCGTCTTTAGGGTGGCCCGGGTGTTTCGCACGGTTTCGTATGATGCTGTGTGTGTGATAGCCGACATGCCTTCTATAGATCTCATAACACAAGAAAGGGCCAGGCTGTACAGACGTAAGCGAGAGGGAAATACAAATAGCGTTATCATGAAGGAAGAGAGAGAGGTGTCAATAGCTCACTGGCAAAGGCGATGAACTCTATCATCCACTGGTAGATGGACATTTCGTCTTAATCCTGATACATCAGGAACCAAAGTGGACCCAAAGGAAACACGGAGATCATTATTTGACCCAGTTGTTAACGGGGCACGGGTGCTACCGCGCATACCAACTCCGTTTCCGGTTAGACGATGCCGATTAATGCCAAAGTTGCCCCTACCGTGATGTAATGCCTGACGGCGGTTCCGCGGGAAGGGAACCGGAAGGATGGGAAGGTATTTTAGTGGGTAGGCACTGGCTAGCTGTGAATCGTACACGCTGCGGAGTGCGGGATCCGCAGTTTCTTTGGAAGATTTTCCCTGGCCTTCGTAAAAAAAGACACGCAGACGGAGTCGCGGACGGGAAGCGGACGGGAAGCGGACGGAGACGCGGACGGGAAGCGGACGGAGACGCGGACGGAGACGCGGACGGAGACGCGGACGGAGACGCGGACGGAGACGCGGACGGAGACGCGGACGGAGACGCGGACGGAGACGCGGACGGAGACGCGGACGGAGACGCGGACGGAGACGCGGACGGAGACGCGGACGGAGACGCGGACGGAGACGCGGACCGAGACGCGGACCGAGACGCGGACCGAGACGCGGACCGAGACGCGGACGGAGACGCGGACGGAGACGCGTGACGGAGACGGTAGCGGACGGAGACGCGGACGGAGACGCGGACGGAGACGCGGACGGAGACGCGACGGAGACGCGGGACGGAGACGCGACGGAGACGCGACGGAGACGCGGGACGGAGACGCGGACGGAGACGCGGACGGAGACGCGGACGGAGACGCGACGGAGACGCGACGGAGACGCGGACGGAGACGCGGACGGTACGCGGACGGAGACGCGGACGGAGACGCGGACGGAGACGCGGACGGAGACGCGGACGGAGACGCGGACGGAGACGCGGACGGAGACGCGGACGGAGACGCGGACGGAGACGCGGACGGAGACGCGGACGGAGACGCGGACGGAGACGCGGACCGAGACGCGGACCGAGACGCGGACCGAGACGCGGACCGAGACGCGGACCGAGACGCGGACCGAGACGCGGACCGAGACGCGGACCGAGACGCGGACCGAGACGCGGACCGAGACGCGGACCGAGACGCGGACCGAGACGCGGACCGAGACGCGGACGTAGACGCGGACGTAGACGCGGACGTAGACGCGGACCGAGACGCGGACCGAGACGCGGACCGAGACGCGGACCGAGACGCGGACCGAGACGCAGACGTAGACGCGGACCGAGACGGGCGGACCGAGACGCGGACCGAGACGCGGACCGAGCAGACGTGACCGACGTGACCGAGACGCGGACGTAGACGCGGACGTAGACGCGGACGTAGACGCGGACGTAGACGCGGACGTAGACGCGGACGTAGACGCGGACCGAGACGCGGACCGAGACGCGGACCGAGACGCGGACCGAGACGCGGACCGAGACGCGGACCGAGACGCGGACCGAGACGCGGACCGAGACGCGGACCGAGACGCGGACCGAGACGCGGACCGAGACGCGGACCGAGACGCGGACCGAGACGCGGACGGAGACGCGGACGGAGACGCGGACGGAGACGCGGACGGAGACGCGGACGGAGACGCGGACGGAGACGCGGACGGAGACGCGGACGGAGACGCGGACGGAGACGCGGACGGAGACAGGACGGAGACGCGGACGGAGACGCGGACGGAGACGGCGGGACGAGACGCGGACGGAGACGCGGACGGAGACGCGACGGAGACGCGGACGGAGACGCGGACGGAGACGCGGACGAGACGCGGACGGAGACGCGGACGGAGACGCGTGACGGAGACGCGGACGGAAAGACGCGACGGAGACGCGGACGGAGACGCGGACGGAGACGCGGACGGAGACGGGACGGAGACGCGGACGGAGACGCGGACGGAGACGCGGACGGGAGACGCGGACGGAGACGCGGACCGAGACGCGGACCGAGACGCGGACCGAGACGCGGACCGAGACGCGGACCGAGACGCGGACCGAGACGCGGACCGAGACGCGGACGGAGACGCGGACGGAGACGCGGACGGAGACGCGGACGGAGACGCGGACGGAGACGCGGACGGAGACGCGGACGGAGACGCGGACGGAGACGCGGACGGAGACGCGGACGGAGACGCGGACGGAGACGCGGACGGAGACGCGGACGGAGACGCGGACCGAGACGCGGACCGAGACGCGGACCGAGACGCGGACCGAGACGCGGACCGAGACGCGGACCGAGACGCGGACCGAGACGCGGACCGAGACTTTTGGTATCAGGGCTCCCAAAACGTGCATTTCCGTTAAAATCTCGAAATCTATTTTCCGAAGCATTACATAACTTTCTCTATACTACGTATATTACTCCGTATTTACGTATTATACGAGAAAGGAAAAAGCGGGGACACGCAGTGGCGGCTGATGCCCCGGAGACTGGAATTTGCACCTCCATCGAAAGACGGACATGTAATTTCTAAAATTCAAAATACGAACTTATAGGTCAAAATGACCTCAATTCAAAAAAACTAGGGGAAATAAAAGTCTATATTGAAACACGACTTACATATTTTTTTGCGTTGAGTTCGCATAAGACACCTATACCTCCCGCGCACGTGGTTCTGGCTTTTATTTCCACTGTGCACAAAATTCGACTCCAGTACATCGCAACAAGCACTATTACTTCGACACCTTTCACGCAAATAAAATTATTTTATTTCGAAAACTTCACTACCGTGGTATATTTGGCAATCATGAAAGATCTTCGACACATTCGTATTCACAAGAATATCCTGGCAAGGCTCCAGACACCGTAGAGAGCGATAGTTGGACGCTCTTTGGTTTCAAAATTATTTCATATACATCGATCTTGCTGCAATATCTTGAACAATGAATGTTTTCAAAGGAAAATGTATATTCCTAAGATATTATGAGATCTTTTTCATTTTCTGTGGATTTTGCAACCTAAGCACGAGCAGCCACTCGGGACACTCGTATTTTGAGAATGTCTCATGTCATCCCTATGTTTACATCAGTGATCAATCGTTCTTATTAATATCAGCAACTCTTCCTATATCTTTTTTGTAATACAGATCCCTAAAAACTGCATTTTTGCTTTTCCTGGACAACTCCAATTGTTGAAGTGTTTTTTACATCTTTCGAGGTAGTGGCATCCAGTCATTATTTTCACTAGAAAGATTAGTCTGGTACAGTTGCGTTTAAAATTTCTTAAAACAAGAATATCAATCTTTAGTTCTCAAATTTTCCCCTTACCCCCTACTCTTCTCATAACAGGCACACTGTTGATCAGTCTTGAAAGTATACTTTTCATTTTACTTTCTTGTATTCATACGTATATACGGGAGTAATAAACGTAGCATAGAATGTAATGTAAACGTAGCATATGTAATGCTGCGGAAAATCGATTTCGAGATTTCAACGGAAATACACGTTTTAGGGCCCCCTGATACCGAAAAAGGGTTTTCCGTCCGTTGTCCGTCCATCTGCCCGCCCGCATATTATATTTGGTTGCATGTTCGTTTAGTTTGTGTGCTGCAATTTCTAATTCATCTTCTGAGCTACTAAAAATAACTTAGTCGTCTGTAAACAATATGGTATTTAGAGATTTGTCACTTATTGTAAAATGTGTTTTGAATTGCCTTTGCCATTGCCGGACAATCTCGTCTGTATAAATACTAAATAGTGCTGGCGAAAGTGGGCACCCTTGTTTGGCTCCTTGATTTATTTCTACAAATTTATTACTTCCTTGAGATCCTGTATCAATGAATATTTTAGTGTCGAAGTAGAGGCTTTGCATTGCTCTTTTTCGGTGGTCTGAGAATCCTTTTTTTATGCATTATCTCCCAAAGTTTCTTTCGCGACACTTTGTCGAAGGCTTTTACATAGTCTATAAATAGTATACATGTCGGTAAGTTAAATTCTCGACTCTTCTATATTAGCTGTCCCACTACAAATATGCAGTCTGAACATGGGCGACCTTTCGTAAAATCGCACTGTTTCTCCAATAACATATGCCCATTAATTATATTTAATCTTCGAGTTATTATCTTAGCATATATCTTAGAGGCTGTGTTGAGAAGACTTATTCCTCTATTATTTTGGCAATCCTGCCTGCTACCTTTCTTGAAGATAGGACATATAATTCCTTTCCTCCAATCTTCGGGAATGGTATATCTCCTCCAACACATATTAATTATTTCTAGGAATCTCCTCCCGTCGAGGTGGGTTGGTCCACGTCCTGACGGGGGGATACAGAGAGGGCTCTCAATTATTCCTTTCCTTCACAAGTCATTTTTCTTCTCCCCATTGTACATTCTCATTCTTCTATACCATCCTGTCTCTTTTCTTCTCCCTCTTCTATTTCACTGGCTCCCTCTGTATGCTGAACACCCACCCATGTGTTTGCCGTGCATGGCGACCCGTGTCGGAGGGGAATGTATGTCCTGGCGGTTGAGGGGCCTGTCTGTTTCCCAATTACTCTCCTCGTGCTACTTTTTTTTGGCATTCAGGGATACGTGTTCTTACGTATTTTGGGGAACATTCCTTGTAGGTCTCAATACACTTGCTTTGGCTAGACAGGCGGTCGGGAGCTAACCCACTCCCGATCAACCGGCTTGGACTAGGTCTTGTACTGAACTCCAGGGTGAACCGGAGGATCCACGGCGGTGCAGCGCTGTGGTAACCCCCCACTATATCCCCGTGGCAACCCTGGCACTCCGATGGAGTGTCCCCTTGGGCTCCGTGGAGGGTGGGGACCTCGGGGATGAATCTGATATCCTCTTAATGGATAAAAACCTACCCTCCGCCCTCTTCTATAAGGAAGAGATTTGTTGGTGAAACAGTAAATCTTGAGAGTTTTTTCTGTAATGAGTCAGACAGACCTACTAAGCCCCGCTTTCTCGTCATGTCATGTAAAAGAGATAATAAAACAATGAAGAGTGTCAGCCCAATAAAAATTGCCAGGGAAATCGAAAAGTTTGGCAAATTTCAGTCGGTGGTTCGTCAAAGAAACCAAAGAAACGGCACAATCCTTTTTGAATGTCGCTCTGACGAACAGATCAGCAAAATCACTGACCTCAAAGAAATAACCGGCCTCTAGGTGCATGTGTCCGCCCACCCGACCTTAAACCTCTGCAAGGGTTTGGTAAATCACGAAGGCTTCTCTACCGAATCGGAAGAGTCTCACTCCTACCTCAACTCTGATACTGACCTTCGACCGTCCATCTCTACCAGAAAAGATATCTTGTAGTTTCTATAATCTCCGTGTCAGGCAGTATGTTCCAAACCCTCTGCGCTTCTTTAAATGCCAGAAGTTTGGCCATACCCAACCTCGCTGCATGAGCGCCGCGTTCTGCGTGCACTGTGGAAGAGAGGCTTGTAATGACTCTAACTGCTCGGCAGAGGCAAAGTACGTGAACTATTGTGAAAAACATCCATCAAATTCCAACCAGTGCCCCATTTTCTTAAGAGAAAGAGAGATCCAGGAGATCAGGGTCTCTGAGAAAGTTTCCTTTCCGGAGGCACGACGCCGTTACCAAACGCGAAACCCCGTGGACATGGCCTGAAGTTTCGCTGACACCGTGGGTCAACATAAAGTAAATTCTGAAACCCAAACGCCTAAAGCCTCCACTTTGCGCGATGCTGCCTGCCAGATGTCCTTTGATGACATCGGCGGAGATGCCTATCCCAAATCTGGTGTCCAGTCTGAAACAAAAACGGAAACCAAAAGCATACATATCTCAACACACTCAAACGCATCCAGAGAAGCTGAAGCCGACAGGCCCTATTGCTAGATCTAGGTCGCCTGTCTCAAGGGACCGTGGTGTCCCAATACATGCGACCCTCTCTAGCAGTAGTCAAGATGACTGCTGGGAATTAGGAACTCCCCCTGAACCAACCCATTACTCTCCAACAGAGAAGGAAAAGAAGGAAGAGAAGAAAAAGAAACCCGATACATAACCCACCCTAGAATAAAAATAAACAAAAAAAACCTAAGAACTAGAAACAATGATTCTCTTCTCATGGAACTTAAATGGCTTTCGTACCCGTTTGGACGAATTAAAGTTAATGTCTATGCATTGCCGTGGTTCTTCTGTGGTTCCGTGGTTATCGGCCTGCAGGAAACACATCTCCGTTCTGAGCACTCCCTCTCTCTACGCGGCTTTTGTTGCTACAGGCAAGACGTAGACGATGGCCTCCGGTCCCATGACGGAGTCGCCACTTTTATCACAGACTCTCTGGTATGTAAAGAAATAGACATACGAACCACTCTGCAGATATCTTGCGTTCGTGTCAATTTCCGAACTATTTCTGTTACCATTTGCAACGTTTATATCCCGCCTGGACAAGTCGTGTCACAGAAAGAACTGGAAGATGTGCTCTCTCGGGTGCCTACACCTTTTCTCATTGTGGGGGACTTCAACGCCCACAACCCTGCCTGGGGTGGCACAAGTTCGTGCACGAGAGGCAGGTTACTTGAAAATATCATAGATAACCAAAACTTAATTCTCCTAAATGCTGGCGAAACACACACTTTTCCGTAGCTTCTAACACATTCTCGTCCGTGGACCTAGCTCTCTGTAGTCCCTCCGTTTCTACAATCTTCGAGTGGACTGTCCTTGGCGACCTGCATGGCAGTGACCATTTTCCCATTCGGGTCAACCTCGATATTCCCTGTCTGAACGTTGCCCGCCCTCCTCGCTGGATAATCCACCGAACTGATTGGGAAATATCCAAGAAAGAATTACGAATAGCAGTAAACTGCTCAAACGACATCGATACTATGGTTGCCCATTTTAATAACGCCGTCCTTCATGCGGCCTCATTTGCCATCCCGAAGTCGTCAGGCCATGCACGACACCCCCCTGTGTCATGGTGCCTGTGCTGATTGTGCCACCGCGATTCGTGATCGGAAGAGGGCATTGGCAAAACTGAGTAGGTTCCCAACTATGGAAAACCTAATTATTTATAAAAGATCCCGAGCCAGAGCTAGACTAACGATACGGAAAGGAAGGCTGCGTCCTGGAGAGCCTACATCTCGTCACTCTCTTGCCGTTCATCCCCTAAACTTGTGTGGAGGAAGGTCCGACAGATCGGTGGAAGACTCCCTTAGCTGTCTATCTCAGGGCTTATGGTAAATGGCAATCTCCTAACCTCTCCACAAGAAATTGCTGAAGAAATGGCCTCTCATTACGAACAAATCTCCAGCTCCCTACACTATTCTTCTGGCTTTCAAAACACGAAAAGAAAAATGGAAAACTGTAAATTAGACTTCTCGAGTCGCGTGGAGGAAGATTACAATGCCTTTTTCTCCATGGACGAACTCTCCTGTGCCCTCGCTTGTGCGAAAGATTCTGCTCCAGGACCAGACCAGATACATAACCAAATGTTGAAACACCTACCTGATAACGCTCGTTCGTTTCTCCTCGGCATTTTCAACAAGATTTGGGCTGAACATGCTATACCAAGGATTTGGCGTGAAGCCATCGTTCTCCCAATCCCTAAAGAAGGAAAGGACAGAACAACCCCCTCAAGTTACCGCCCAATCTCGCTCACAAGCTGTGTGTGCTAGCTTTTAGAGCGAATGGTAAATACACGTCTGGTCTGGCTCCTGGAACAAAAGAACCTATTTACACCTCTCCAGTGTGGCTTCAGGAAGCTCAGGTCAACCATGGACCACTTAGTCACCCTTGCTTCGCAGATTTCCACTTCTTTCGTGCTACGTCAGCACCTGGTAGCAATTTTCTTCGATATAGAGAAAGCACATGACACCACCTGGAGGTACGTTATTCTTCGCACCTTGCATACTTGGGGCCTTTGTGGACGGCTCCCTTTGTTTTTAGTATGTTTTCTTTCATCAAGATCTTTCCACGTCCGCCTTGGCGACGTGTGATAACAAGTCACCAGTTAGAAAACGGTGTTCCCCAGGGATCGATTTTGAGCGTCACTCCGTTTGCCATTGCTATCAATAGTATTGCATCAGTTATCCGGGAGCCTGTGAAGGCATCACTGTTCGTAGACGACTTTGCAATTTTTTGCTCCTCCAAGAGCGTGCAAGTTATTGAGAGGCAGCTACAACTTGTGCTCAACAAACTGCAGGAATGGAGCGATGAAACAGGATTCAAGTTCTCTACCTCAAAAACCACTTGCATGCAGTTTTGCAGAATCCATCACCTCCATAATCACCCCGACCTTTTTCTTGGAGGACAGCAGCTCCCATTCGCTGAATCCGCTACCTTCTTTGGGCTCACATTCGACAAGAGCCTAACCTGGCGAAAACACATCCGTAAACTACAGGGCCGATGTGTATCGCCTATGAATCTCCGGACTCTTACTGGTAGTTCTTGGGGCACAGACCGTGTTTGTTTTTTGCGTTTGTATAGAACTCTCATCCGCCCTATCTTGGATTACGGATGCATAGTGTATGGGTCAGCGTCTCCATCAACCCTCCGGCCATTAAATACCATACACAATGCCGGCATAAGGATTAGTACAGGCGCCTACCGCACATGTCACATCGAATGCCTCTTGGTCGAAGCTGGAGAACCATCTCTGAGCCGAAGACGGGATATTCTGATTGCCTCATATGGCGCGAAATTATCCAATGTTGATACTCCCTCTCGCCAAGCAGTCCTCCATCCAACCCACTTGACTTCATATGCACTTAGACCATCGTTACCCCATCCCCTGGGAGTCCGTTTCCGTATGCTTTTACAGAAGCTTAATGTAAAACTACCCAACCCTGTGACCCCTCCCCCCCCGATACTTTGTTTCCTCTTGGAAACTACACCGGCCGATAATAGATCTTAGACTGTCTAACCTTCCTAAATCCTTAACTCTCTCCAGTACCTTATCAGAATTTGAGGCGATAAAATCTACTTATCCTGGCTATTACTTCATTTACACCGATGGCTCCTCTCAAAACGGCAAAGTCGGATGTACCTTCTACTGCAGCAGAGCCACGCGAGGTTTTCGATTAGACTCTTCGTGCAGCGTCTACACCGCAGAGAAGTATGCACTCTTGGAGGCACTTAAATTTGCTGAATCGTTGTCATTATAGAAAGTAGTGATCTGCAGTGATTCCAAAAGCTCTCTTGAATCCATCTCCTCCTCGTCTTGCGAGCCACTGACAATGACCATCCAACAGCAAATCCATCATCTATTGGTCCGCCACTATATTTTAGTCTTTTGTTGGGTCCCTGGACATGTGGGAATAAGAGGAAATGAAATAGCTGACCAGGCGGCAAAGTCTGCCACGAAGAAAAGAGAATTAGACATCTTCACAGTCCCCACGGAAGACACTAAGCTCTTTATAAAACGCTCTATCCGCAGTGAATGGCAAACAGACGGGCATAACTCAGATTTTAAGATCTCGAGAATCAAGGATTCCATAAATTCTTGGACTTCCTCATCTCGTGATGCTCGGCGACGGGAGATCATTTTAAAACGCCTCGGGCTGTTTGACTCCGAAATAATTTCTACTTTGTAAAATTCGCGCAGAAGGACATTAACTAAATCCAGCATCTCATGTCGCACGCTGAGACCACACATGCCCGAAGCGTGGTAGGTAGGCCGAGCATTTAAAGCATAACTTCAGCAACATTAATTATTCGAGGCTGGAAGCGCGAACAAAATTGCACGAGGCGCGGCAGAAGAAGAAGGACGACCCCAGGAAAAGCGAAGCGTAGGTGAGAAAGATTTGGACTGGAACGAGAATCGTAAAGGAACTGGTAACTTTTATGCGGCGATCAGTTGAGGAAAGAGAATAGCCGTAAATACACGACAATTCGTGTTAAAAGTGAGTGAAAAGTCCAGAATAGGTGGGAGAAGAATTCCGAACGATGTGAGTGGCAGTTTCAAGTTCATTTACTGCACGTGTCATTAGATTCATTCAAAGAGGCCATACCTTGTGCCATTTTACTTAAATAATTCATGATTTTCACATGTTGTACAGTTGATATTATCTGGAAAAGTCAGTTTATTATATTGTGTTAAAAGTAATTGCTTTCTGTGATTTGAAACGGGGTCAGATTTAAGTAACGTGTATATTACGTTTTATTGTTTTTTTCTCTTTAAAGGTTAGTGTTGTAGTGAGCGTGAAGCCCAAGCACCCTTGTACGGGATTCCTTAAAACAAGTGTAAAATTCATTTTAAAAGCCGTGCACGGAAAAACTAGAGGTTAAAAGAGTAAAATAATTTGGTAGATGAAAATTCAGAAAGAGGAATGAGCAATTTGTTACTTGTAATTGGTGAAAGTGTGTTCAGGCAGTCGAGGTAACGCCAATTTTTTTTTGTTTTGCCTTGTTTTCTGTTTGTTTGTTTTTTTGTTTTTTTTCAGTGACCAACTACTTAAAGTGCATTATTTTGTTATATAATTGTGTCACTGTTATTTTTTGCATTGAATATATGCTCATTTTATATGCATTTCATCTGATTCATTGTGTCAAGGGTTCAGACCTTTCTCGTACCCAAAAGATCCTCCTTCCTGAGAATTTTAAGCTCGCTTCAGGAGCATTCATTCTATTACGCCCTCACACCACGTGTGGAAGGAATATATATATATATATATATATATATATATATATATATATATATATATATATATATATATATATATATATATATACATACATAAAAGCCAAGGTTATATAAACGGTACACACCTTACTAATACACAAACTGGTCAAACTTCATGTTCGCCTAGAGCCCAACTCCAATTGTTTTTCCATAACATGTGGTCAGAGGAAACAAATAAAATAAAAAAGGAAAATAAATAAATAAATGAATAATGAAAATAAAACCGGATACACATGGTTCTGGCATGGAGTTGCTCAGCATGTGGTCCTGACAATACACTGTTTTTTCATTCACTTTCTTTTGGGCCGTGGCCCTGGTCGGACTAGCAATGGACTTGTGGTGCTCTAGCAACTCTATATTGGAGTTGGGCTCTAGGCGAACATGAAGTTTGACCAGTTTGTGTATAAGTAAGGTGGGTACCGTTTATATTACCTTGGCTTATATGTATATATGGTGTGTGTTTGTGTGTGTGTGTGTGTGTTTGTTTCTGTGTTTGTTTGTGTGTTTGTGTGTGTGTGTGTGTGCGTTTGTTTGTGTGTGTGTGTGTTTGTGTGTGTGCGCGTTTGTGTGTGTGCGTGCGTTTGTGTGTGTGTGTGCGTGTGTGTGTGCGTGTGTGCGTGTGTGTGTGTGTGTGTGCGTGTGTGTTTACATATACTGTATATAATTTATTTATTTATTTTTCTTCACGAATGTTGATTCATGGCATATATTGTGTGATTTCTAATGTTGTTGTTCAGACAAGTTGTCTTTATTCCATGTGGTTGTGTTTTTTGTAGCCCTGATGAAGGAATTAAATATTCCGAAACGTTGGCAAACTAATGTGTTTCATTAATTCACTGATCCCGTGATCCATATCCTACTAGTATTCTAGTTGATTGTCATATCAAGATTCAAATCAAAGACTGTGATTAAACTAGATAGGTATATCTAGAGTGATGAAGACAAAGTATTTAGGTGTCTATATGGAAGCTCATTTGAAATGGTCAGCACAAACAGATAATACAGATACCTCATTTATGTTTTTTTACAAATTAAGGATAATATTAAATAGTAAACAACTTCTAGTTATGTTCCATGTGTTGTTTTAGTCTATAGCTACTTACAGTATTATTACTTGGGGAGGAACCTACATAGCATCCTCAGACCCTTACTTGATATTCAAAAAAAAAATCTTGAAAATATTATTTAAAAATCTCTTTCTGTATTTGATTAATGATTTATTCAAATGAAACTATATTATATCAATCAAGAAGTTCCACATCGAAAAGGCTGTAGTGTTAAACTTTCCCAAAATCCAAAGTGAATATACAAAGCTTTTGCTCTACAAGAGCTGTGCTATTCACCTTCTTTGCTGTGAATAAGCAACCAGCAAAAAGTAATAGATATATTAATAGAAGGGCTCTTAATGTATTGAGTTCTGATTTGAAAAATTGTGATTCTACCACTCATAAATTTAGGAAACTATTGAGATCCTGGCTCATTGAACTTGATAACGATGTAATTAAGGCATTTACTTGATCTTCATAAAACAATGTTAACAAATATTCGATAGTTATGACAGTGTTACTTTCTTAAATTCTGTGTACTATGTACCTTCTATTTTATTATTATTTTTCTATAAAAAGGACGTGTTTCTTTATTTGAATTTATTTGTTATATAGTTTTGTATGATTATTTGAGTGTTGCACTCAAGATATCATATCCTTGTGAATATCTTTGTATTATTTTTTGTTATACAAAAAATCTGAATAAACAATGGAAAAAAATTTCTGATAAAATAAAAAATCTTATTGTACCTTTTCTATCTGGAAGATAATTTGGATTTATAAAAGGCAAATTTAGGTGACTACACTGATATTATTCTGTTTACTTTCAGTGAGAAACGCCAAGTAGATAGTACTGACTTAATAGGAGTTTTATTCCATCAATCATAATATTCTTATTGTGAAACTGAAGTGCTTTAGTATTACCAGTTACTTGATGGGTAGATCACAATTTGCAAAATATAGGAAAGTTAAATCAGATGAAATTACAAATTTTTCAGGCGTTCCTCAAGGATCACATCTAGGGTCCTTACTTTTTATCATCCATATAGATGGTATTAAATTTATTCTCCAAGGTACTGAATAGCTACTTTTTGCTGATTGCAAAATTTCCAAGATCATAGAAACAGTTTATGATCATCTGTGTCTTCAAACTGCATTGAATGCTTTTACAAAATGGTGTGAAGACAGTCAACATTATTACATCCCTCCATTTTAAACATGAAACCTGTTCTCACTCAAGAACACCAATGGAATTTACATATACAGTTGGACATGCTACTATCGCCCAAGTATTCTGTCAGAGACCGGGACGTTATTTTCGACTCCAAATTAATGCTCAAGGGGCATAATGATCTGATAATCAATAAAGCCAATCAAATCTTAGGATGTTCGAGAGAAACATGCTTTGGTTTAAACCCAGCAAAAGTGTGTAAATCTCTGTACATGTCACTTGTGAGACCTACCCTGACGTTTGTATCAGTGGTATGGACTCCACATATAAATATTGAAAGCATAAGGATTGAGACATTACAACATAAGTTTTTTAGACTTGAGAATGTGTTTACCTTATCCGTTTATTGATCATGAATATCATTTAATTGCAAAACAAATGAATGTGCCATCACAGATCTCTGAGAAACTTTGTTGTTTCAGTTTTAATGGTTAAACTTATTACAGGAAAAATGAATTGTTCTTTGCTTTTAAAAAGGATTAACTTGAGGGTTCCCCCTATCAATACTAGGAGGTTAACTACGTTTGAGACCACACGTTACAATCTCTTTTATTTGGTGAATAATCCGAAATTAAGAATGAGCCCAATCGATTAACAGTTAATTTATTCAGTCAATGATACTTCCAAATAGTAAAGCGTTCGAAGAATTTATTTGTAAAATATGAATGGTACTGTAATTTGATCGAGTTTATAATACATTATTATTGTATATTACTATTTACTAGCCTATGTGCCAATATACTTTGTACGATGGGACTGCACGTCCATTTGTTCAATAAGTAAATAAATAAATGATAAAATTTGTGAAATATTTCAGAGTATTTAAATAAAATCTTAATTAAAGCAGAACTTCGGTTGATTAAAATGCTGTGATTGTCCTTAGCATTCCAGATTCTCTTGCACTTGTGAGGGACAGATAGACTTTCTTTCAAACCACACAGAACCTTTCTTGAACGGTTTTCAGCTCTCAGAATGCACTGTTAAAAGACAAAAATAACAATATTTGCTTAACAAAGGATTTAGCTGCTTCTGCTCTCTTATAGTGCATAATTTCTGTGATGTATTTCACAAGTAGTCCCAAAATGCAGATTTTTGTGTGCAGGACTGTGTGCAATTATAACTAAATATAAAATTCTGGACATTTGGCAGATACAAAGAAAAATCTGTCGGGAGAGCTGGACACATGACGATATTCAGGAAATATCCCGCTTTATCAGGACGTATGCAATCCTAGCTGTGTCTTGCTGACACTGAGAATTTAATGGCATGCACCTTCCTGTCACACAATCTTCAATTTTTGTTTTTCCCACAAATTAGATCCTCCTCTAGATCAACATACTTGAGATTGTCATCTTGATCTTGACATCAAGATTTTCCTCTTGATCTTGACTTCAGATCCACTCCATCTCAATTTTCTTGAGATCTATCATTGTT
The DNA here is from genome assembly GCA_011170035.1 of Teleogryllus occipitalis. NCBI lineage: Eukaryota > Metazoa > Arthropoda > Insecta > Orthoptera > Gryllidae > Teleogryllus > Teleogryllus occipitalis. The sequence goes on along the minus strand of BLKR01009070.1, from coordinate 168,162 downwards.
GACTTGAGACCCTCCAATTGATCATGACTGTCAAACCCTAATCTTTTCTTGACATCTTTGGATCCTATAACACAGGTCTGTATTTTTTTTTTTTTTTTTTTTTTTTTTTTTTTTTTTTTTTTTTTTTTTTTTTTTTCAGACCTAAAATTTTTTTTTGTCAGTTGCATGGGATAGTTTTGCTGAATTATATGTTTTAAAGGTCACTGATTCTAAAACTGACTTTTAGAACATTCCATCATGTATAGTTTTTTTTGCAAAATGAAAACAAATATTTAATTGAGTTTACTTTACATTTACATTTACTTTTTACAGTGCACTAAATGTATTTATTTTCTTATTAGTAATCAAAAAATTGTTTCTGATATTTATTCTCAATTTTAGCTTGACTCTTTTTTCTTGTGACATATTTTCTTTTTTTCTTTCACACTTCTCCAAACTCGTTTCTGGTTTCCTCCTTTGGTTTCTCGATTGAGTATCCAACAGTAAACATATTGACATCCGATTTTCCTTGTAAATATTTCTCAAAATCACAGATATCGTGATGAAATCTTTCGCCCTGTTCATTACTATAAGCTCTCAAGTTTTCAGGAAAGTAGTCAACATGGGAGAGTAAGAAAAGAGCTTCATAAGCTGTAAGGATGCGTTGTACAATGGTTTTGTAGTCGGGGTCCTTAGTATTCCCCCAAAACTTGTGCACTACATTCTTAAAAGAGACTGAGGCTTCTTTTTCCTTGTCTCCCCCATTGTTTCCATAAAGAGGGAATCAGTTAGAAGTTTTCTGATGTCAGATCCAGTGAAAACTCCCTCTTTTAATAACTTCACTTCAGACAGTTTCGGGAACTTGTATTACTGATATCTGAAACAATCCCCATCTCTTGGCAGTGATTTGACAAACTGCTTTATAAGCCTCAATTTAATATGAGGAGATAATTTAAAGAGGTGGTAATAATACTTGTTCTGGGGGAACCAAGGTTGTATAAATGTCATTTTTCTCGCCGGGGGTTAAACTGTCTTGAGGATACCAATCAGTTTTTGTCCAATGAAGCTCTGAGGCTCTACTATCCCATAAACAAAGGAAGAAAGGATATTTTGTACAATATCCTGCCGATCCAACAATATGACTAGTATTTTGAAAGCTCCACGAACCATCTATTGATGCTCTTGATATTTGTTTGTTCAAGAATCATAGCCCAGTCATTATAGTTTTCTTTCATATGAACTGAGTGTTCTATTGGAAGAGATGCAGCTACATTTCGATTGTGCAGCGAAACTGTTTTGAGGCTAGTTTTAGATGCATCAATGAATAGGTGCCATTCTGATGAATCATATTCTATTTCAAAAACTGGGGTAATTCTCTCTCTCTCTATCAATACCTGCACCGTGAAAAAGAGGTCCCAGATGATAGCAGGTTTTTGCTTATTGACCTCAATCCTTGTAATTTGGCTGCTTCTTTTGAATAACTGAGCCCCTTACTAAGTCGTTGAGATCACTCTGAGAAAAAAGTTGAGGTTCCTCGTCAACATAAAAATCTCAACTAGATTCGTTCTGGGAAGCTAATGTATCTGAGTACTCTGGCTCACCCAGGATGCAATGTAAAAGAACCCATGGGACATTGGATGAATAACTGAGTCAAGGTTAGGGTAAGATTTATATATTTTAAGATTTATATATATAATATTTATTTATTTTGTATTATATCTTTTCATACCTTTTGAATAAAAGTAGCAGTCGGTTGTACAACTTTTCTCTTCACGCCATATCATAGGAACACCAAAACGAAATTAGTTTTCTTACCTTTAAACCACAAATGAATCTTCGCATCTTCTGCACACCTCGTGTGGAGCCTATGTTCTGTCTTGACCTCCAAGTTTCAATTTGTAATATGCTAAATAAACTTTTTTCAGAAACTCACTTGTGTTTCTTTGTTGACTTTTTACTATGTATTCACCACATAAATAACAGAAGTTGTCAGGAGAAATTACACAACCTCTGCAAGCCATATTTCCGAAATAAAGTAACAATCATAAGGATCGTTCGACTGTTGAATACAAACTGAGTGTAGGAAGGAACTTGCTAATCCAACAACAGATTGTTTATATTTATTTCTAGTTCCCCAGATAACAAGTGTAAACATGCTCATATTACTCTCTATCAACATTTAATCCGTCTCGATAAAGTCATGTGACTTTTTTATTAACGCTAAAACTACTTTATCCACTATCCCCTACTTCACCCTCTACTACTACACCACCCCCTTTCTTCAACCATTAATTTGTTTTCATTTATTGCCAAGTTCAGCCACGATTGATACAATTAATTTGAAAAAATTTTGTTTTAAGGCCATTTTTTAACAAAAAAATAATATTCTATTTTTAGTTGATTAGGAAATGTATGCCAAATACAAAGAAACAATTGAGTGTAGCCCCCCCCCCCCCAAAAAAAAAAAAGTGGTGAAAAATTTTTGGTATTTTTTTCATTTTTACCAAGTTAAAATCTATAAGAAAATGTGAAAAAATACTATGTAGTTTTTTACTTGCAGACCTGTGTAATTGATGAAAATGTAGAGAACATTCACTTGATCGACTTGCATGTAATTCTCTATTTGATTAATGTTTCTCTTTCAATTGTTTTATCAACTTTCCATTGATCGCCTTGCACAGAGATCTGCCATTTTTTTCACTTGGGTGGAGAGATCCGCCATGTCATCCACTTGGGTGGAGAGATCCGCCATTTCATGTACATGCGCGGATATCCTCGACTTGTCTGAATTGCATGCAGACCCTCCACTTGATCGACATGCAATGCAGATACTTCACTTCATCAACTGGTGTGGCAATCCTCTTCTTCGACTAGTGCGGAGATCCACTTCAACTATTTGTATCCTCCACATCATCGAATTGTGAAGAGATCCACCACTTCATCGACATACTGGATACCCCCCCCCCCCCCTAGATGGATTGTCCCCCTGCTCTAGTTACATTGGGGAGTTCTGGTATGTCCCTTAGGCAGCCAGAAAAGGGGTGGACCGAAACCGAATAGGAAGCCCTGACCTCATATAAAGGGGAATAACTAGTATGGAAATGCCAGTGCTATTGTGTAGCATCTTTAGTTTTGATTTCTTTTGCATTTCATGGGTTTAGCTGGGACCCCCCAAAATGAAATGAATATATTTATAAGTAATATAAGTGTTAAAGAACTTGAAACACTCATTCCTCTCTTTATAATACTCATACATTCCTGTTCCTTCTGAAATATGAAATGAAAGTGTTGGTCAGTATTTGATTACATATTAAAATGATTAGAATAATTAGTATAGTGCATATTTTAATTATAAAAACTAATTCCTTGAAACACCATTTATTCCATAATAAGGTATATCTTTGATGATATATATTTCTGGAATTCCTTTATTTGTATGTTAACAATTATCACTTTTTTTTCACAGATGAAAGTATGAATATTTTATATTCAGAGGGTTGTGGTGAGGTATTTCATGCAATGGTTTCATGGCTTGGTTCTGATGATGAGGATTTACAAATCACTGGGGTCCTGGCCATGGGAAACTTTGCTCGGACAGGTGAGTACAGAAATGAATTTCATGATAAAGATAAAACTATTTTGGAAAACGATGAACACCTATCACACTTATTTTCAATTTGCAAGATCTCAAACAAAACATTTAAATAATTTGCAAACTTCCCACTCTCTCTAAAAATCACTTACTTTGGTTATGCTCTCTTTGTTTAATAGTTATGGTAATTCGTGTAATGTGTAAAATTTTGTAGTTCCATTATTGTCAAATTTTGTATTTCAAGAGTAATCATCTTAATGAAATTTACTCCAATATAAAGTAGACATTTTTGTAATTTGTTTTTGTTGAAGAGATATTTTTTCTGAGTATACTCCAAACCAATATGTGCATATTATTTAAATACTAATTTGAGCTAAACGGAATGAATTGTCATTAATATCCTGCCTTCAAGATTGGAACAGCTCAATTCTTCTGAATTTATCTAGCTGGCCTGTTTCATCATAACATAGCTCAAGAGCGTCATATTCCAGAATGTTCCCACCAATACAAACAACTCATCTATCCTCTTCCTCTACCTTTCTCCTTCTCTCCCTCTCTTTCTCTTTTTTCTCTTTCACTCTCCTTTTTCTCTTTCTCTCTTTTTATTTCACTCTTTTTCTCTTTCACTTTCATTCTCTCTCTCTCTCTCTCTCCTCCCTCTCTCTCTCTCTCTCTCTCTCTCTCTCTCTATATATATATATATATATATATATATATATATATATATATATATATATATATATATATATATATATATATATTGCGACGGAACACACGTCGTGGCCTTCCCTCCGACGCGCCGCGCATAATACAACTCTGTTGCGAGAAGGAGTCGTTAGCCCTAAGGATGTGTGAGATCGCGTGGGCGTTACCGGCGTCGTTCGACAGTCCACTGCCGTCCCGACGTCGGACCTCTCGAGTTGTTTCGAATCGTTTGCCTGGATGAGGCTTATGTCTGAAAATGCACCTGGGTAGGGAATACGGGCAGGTTTGTACTCAAAGCAAAACACTTGTGGCTCTGGCATACAAGGCTGTATATTCTACAATCAAGAAACAAAAAAAAACACTACACACAAATTCAACAAAAATAACAACCCTTCACAAATAATCACATTTAGAACACAACCTTCGTGCTCGGAAATGCATATTCGAAGCAGTTATCGCTACCTCATAACAAAACACCTTATTTCATCATTCATTAAATAATTTGTAATTCATGCACCAGTTGGTGTAAGAATACCTTCGTCTTAAAGACACAAAGAACACAAATTTTTAAATTCCCTACGCTAAATTGCTTTCGTTTCTTAAAAGTGGTTTTTAATTCACAATACACTTCAACCACCAATGCTTAGAAAACTCAGTACAGACCAAAGTTAAATTTACTATATGAACTTTGAACACTTTATAAACCTCTTTGAACACTCAATTAACTGGGTGACTTGTTTAAAGCAAATTAATCACTTATGTTCTTAACATAGCTTCCATTCAAGAGTTCCACACGCCAGCATTTACAAAGGGGGCTTGAAATGCGTAATATTTGAAAAGCTTTTAAAAGAATAGTGTGGTTTAACATTGTTCGATTAAATATTTTTCGTTTCTGCGACCGTTCTGTCGCACGGGTACTCACGCTTCTCCAATGGGGTTTTACGTGAACTGGCCTAGTCGAGTGCTGCGAGCGGCGCCTTGGCGCCTCGGCGTTTGGGGACGTGGCGATCGCGCCCTACGCGACCTCCGGGCTCTCGTTGCGCTGGTCGCGACGGCTCGTGCTGGCGACGCGCCGGGGTAGCCTGGCCTCCACGATCCTCCGCCCCTCCTTCCGCTGCGTTTCCGCACCAATTTTCTCGGCTGAGAATTGCCTCGGCCTCGCCTCTGCGCCCGTCTTCCTTCCCCAACACAAATGCTTCTCTGGCGGTGTTTTCAGGAATGGTTATCGCCTTGGCTCCTTGCTTCGGTGATGTGACGTAGCGGCGATGCAGAAAACTGTTCGGCGTACGCCGGAAAAGAGTCCGATTCAGCCCTCACTGAATTCACATAATTCGCTCCCACTGATACACGTTTCTTTTCCGTTGTGAATTATCAACAATAAAACGAGTACAATGTTCGTTCTCTTCCCGTATTCGGATGAAACAATCTCGCGTGAAGTTCACTGCTAGCGACTCGCGACCGGTTTCTCTTCACTAACCATCACTTATAACGGTTTTTACGTGATTTGTGAGACGCGTTCCGCAGCGATCCGTCCTCCGAGATTTTTCTGAGAGACTTTCAACTTGCAACGGAAAAAATTTCTCGCCATTGGCTTCCCTCGTTTTTCGGATACCGGCCAATCACAAGATATCGTTCCCAAGCTTATCTTTCGAATTTCTTATTCGTGGACAAGCGTTTCGCTCGACGTGGCCGCGGCCGACGTCAGACAGTGACGGGGTTCTCGCGCCGCGTTCAAATTAGCGAACTGCCGAAGACGGTATTTTGGGACTTTTTATACATAGTCCGGTCCGTTACCAGGGCATATATTCGAGCTCGTCTCAATATATATATATATATATATATATATATATATATATATATATATATATATATTCTTTAGCTTAACTCGCAACCCATGTCTGAGAGCACCTGTTCTTGTTTTGGCAATTTCCTTGTCCTAGTTTCTCTCTTTACATACACACTTTAAGATTATGTGCGCTACATTACCTCTCATGTCGGGAGACCAGATGAGAGGTAAGAGCATGTCCGAGCTGGGGTGGTTTCCAGTGTGGGAGATTTCTGGTGGAGAATATCCCATCCAAACCATCATCTAGGTCGGCACCGGGTGTCATCACACCAACCGAAGTAATGACCATAACAGTTGATGAGACTGGAATCTTTTATGGCGGAAGTTCTCTTATTAGATTTAGTAGAAGATTAGTTTTAATCTTTTTTATCTATAAATCCTTTTATTACCTTCATAAATTATTTCCAAGCTTCTAACTCCTTTATGTTAAGCTTTTCTTTGAAGACAGTGTTAAAAAAACGTTTCTAATTTGAGGTTCAATAAAAATTCCATACTCAAGTGAACATTCACTTACCAGTGGAAAAAGTCATATGAAATGTTTAAAATTGTAATTTTTATTCTCCATAACCTTCCAAATTTTGTATCAGTCAGTATCATAGCATTAATCCTAGTCACTAAATAGTCGCCTCAGTCAAGGACCATGTTCAATTTGTAGTTCCTTCATTTATCTTCGTTAAAACATACAAAAATTACCTTCCGTCCTGTAAAATCGTGAGTAAACCCCATTTCTATCTCTGGAGGATGTAAGCATATTTCCTGTGCCAATAGATTCCAGTCCTGCAATCGACAGCCGAGATATTCATTCTTTCTTTCTAAAGTCCCAGATCTCGCACCAAATCAATGAATTTGAATTGACGAATAAAAATAATTTCTAATAATCATGTTATTACAAAGATGAGGAAGTAATTGAATAATAAATTGAGCTGCTTTCGGCAAAAGTCGGTATACTGTGCCCAGAGGAAACGTGACACGGGGTTTTTATTGCTTTCCGGAGATCCGGCGAGGGGTCGGAGGAGGTCTGTTTAGTGTTCTCTTGGAAATGTCTTAGGAGGCGGGGGAGTCAGTGAGGTCGGGGTGTGTAAAATTATTAGTAGAGGGGACAGAGGGAAATTAGTTTGTTCGTTGAGAAGGGCCTCAAATTTCTGCTTGGCTTGAAATATGTGAAAGATTTCTAAAGCGCTTCTGTTCCAGAATTTATTTTCTATTTCAAGAATTTTAATGTCTAAGTCTGGGTGGAAAGTGTGGCCTGCGTTTATAAGATGTGTTGCAAAGTGCGATTTGTTTGTATTGTGTTTCCATGCATGTAAATGTTCTTTAACTCTGGCATTGAAGCTTCTATCTGTTTGGCCGATGTATTTAGCCTCGCTATTGTGGCAGTGGAGTTCATAAACTCCTGATTTCGCCATGAGTGGGGTGGTGTTGCGAGGTGAGAGTAGGTGTTTGAGGAATTCGTGTATGGTAAAGGAAACGTGAAAATTGTATTTGTGAAGAATATGGGCTACCTTCTGCGATATTTTTCCTAAGAACGGAATATAAATGAATTTTGATGGTTTCTGGGTGAATGGAGTGAGACTTGTATACGTTTTCAGTTTTTTCTTATTTAATTTGCGGCGTAGTATGTTGTCAACGAGAGTGTGGCGGTAGCTATGTATTTAATGGTGCGTGTTTCTTTTTGAAAATTGTCTTGTGATAAGGGAAGGCTGACAAGTCTGTGAATCATGGTATGGAAAGCTGCACGTTTGTGGGCAGATGGATGTTGGGATGTGTTGTGAATGACAGTGTCTGTGTGGGTTTTCTAAAAACATTGAAGATGTTTGTTGTCCAACCTAGAGATGGTTAGGTCTAAGAAATTAATTGATTGATTTTCATTTTCTAGTTCTTTAGTGAATTTTTTGGATGGGTGTCTGGAGTTAAGGAACTCGACGAAGATGTCGAGTTGTCTTGTTGTACCTGTCCATAGAGCTAAGATGTCATCGACGTAGCGGTACCAGTACGTTAAATTTTGAAGAAGGGGATGTTGTGTCTCAAACAAGTGTGTTTCAAAATTGTCCATGAACATGTCTGCAAGGAGTTGTGACAGTGGTGATCCCATCGGAAGACCAGAATTTTGTTTGTAGAAAGAGTTATTAAACACAAAGTAGTTAGTGTCCATGCAGAGTGAGATCAGATTGCACAGATCTGTTCGTATTGGTACGGGGCATGTAGCTTTGTCCAGGATATTTTGTAAAATTAATTTACAGTCTTGAGTCGGGGTGCTAGGGAATAAATTTGTAACGTCAAAGGATATCAGTTTGGCATTGGCCGGTATGTGTATGTCTTGGTTTGGTCACAAGTTCTAAACTGTTCTTGATGATATGGACAGGTTTAAAACGTACGTGTTCGTGAAAGAGGTTGTTGAATCTGTGAGCAGGTCTGTGGGTAATAGTGTTGGTGTAGGAAACAACAGGCCTAATTGGAATGTTTTCTTTGTGGATTTTAGGGAGGCCGTAGAGGCGAGGGGGGATTAGAGGGAATAAAATATCTGGATTTAGTGAATAGGGCAGGGGAGTCCTTGAGTTCTGTTCTCAACTTAATAAGTTTACTCGTGGGGTCCTTAGGAATTTGTTCAATGTTCTCATTATTCAGGAAATCATCTATTTTGTCATTGTAGTCTTGGGTGTTGAGTATGACGACCGTGTTCCCTTTGTCAGCTTTTGTAATGGTCAAGTTGTTTTCTGTGGCTTTCTTGAGAAGCTGTTGGGCAGTAGCAATTTCATGGTGTATGTTTTTGATGCGGCAGGTGTTATGTACGTAAAAAGACACAAGTCAACAATAACAATTTATTGGTCAAGCTTTTTACAGAAGTGATCCTGTTTACAAAAATCCCGAAGAGTAGTCCGTTGCACAATGCCGCGGTGTCCAAAATCCAGAAGTCCAAAATACGTGCACGGTCGTCCAAAATACCAGGAGAGAGAAAACAAGTTAACTTCGCCGAGTTCGCACAAGATACACTATACACTAAGTCACTTCTGGATCGCACTTCAAGACTGTCTGTTCCTCTGGCCGGCGCGGCCCGTTAAGAAGCACGCCGCGCCGTAATCTCGCCTCGGGGCTGCTGATCCGCTCGCCGGCCGCTCACGTCCTATTGGCCGGTCTTCGCGCCGGTTTGTGGCCCTGCTGCCTTCAGTAGCCTCCGTCTCGCGCTGCCGAATTGGCGGGCGATACGAATCCTCGTATATCGCCGCAACAGCAGGCTATGGTTTTGTCGCGGGAAAGAGCGCTGGCAATATATTTAGTTTCAGGCATGTTGTTAGAAGAAGGAATGTTTGTGTCTGTTTGAATGCATAATTGTTTAAGTTAAGTGCTACTGAACTGAAAAGGAGGACAATGTTTGAGGCCTTTTTCTAGAAGAGAATGTTCGTTATTGGATAGTGTTGTCGAAGAAAGGTTAATTACTTTGGGATGGAAGACTGGATCGCCGTAAAGTGACGGAGGGGGTGGGCGGACCGGTGCTGCGCGACCGAAATTCATCGGGCACATTTTTGGAAGATCTACCTTCAAAAATTCCCTATTTGACTGAAAACTGTAGATAAAAATACACAACAAATAACAAAATAAAACTCCTTTCTGGAATAGGTACCAGGAATAACCAGATATGTAGAACATAACAGACAGTGATTAGACCGCTGTGCACTTTAAGGATGTTGAGTGGAGTGTATGGTTTTGTGACGTCGTGGGAATACAGTAATCACAGATGAGCTTCAATGATCAATATGTACAGGTTTATTCACAATATGTACAGTAAATAATTAAAGTTACTCTTAGCTCTGGTAGACGTTTACTCCCCTGATCACAGGAGCGATCCTTAAAAATGAAATGTCTGACTTGTGGCCCGCGCCACTCCTCAGCGAGCCGTATGCACACAGCATACAGCTCCGGCGACCTCGGTCACCCGTGGAAATAGTGTCCACAACGGCGTCCCAACACATGGGTTGCCGTACGAGCCTAGCTCGGCTCCGCACCGCCCTGGGCGCAAGTTTTGTGCGTTCGCACGAGGGTTCCACTCAGCTCGACAAACCCCGCCCCGCGCTCTGCGTTCGCTCTTATATAGCTCCCACCCACGTGACCTAAAACGTCACTGGGTTTTGCACACGGCCCGCGCTAGTCGCGTTGCCAGGCATTTTGGACATCCATTTCCATGGATTCTTAGAATTTTACACGCGGCACGCGGCAAAAATGCGCTGTCCCGCATTTTGGGCATCCCTTTCCCTAGCTCTTAGAATTCTCAAAATACCTCGGCGGCGTGTCTCCGCTTCTGCCAATTGTTCTCACATCCTGCCTGGCCCCAGGCGTCTAATCCCTTGACGCAGCGACCTTGTGACGCCCCGCCGGTCGCTCTGTGTTGCCCTACAATACGTTACAGTTTCATGGTTTGTGCAAAACAGTTTGAAGCCCTAAGATACCGCACATGGGCAGTGTTCATGGAGTGGAGTCTAGGGCAGCCTCCAGTTGTATATTACATGCAGACACGTGTTTGCACAACTGTCCGTTTATTCTTAAGCACATAAAATCACTTGCACAAATATTCAATGTACAGTTATTTGATGATTGGGTTACGTTCAGGCTACACTTCACTTAGCACAAGTGATGTTCGCTGTGAGACATCGAAACAAATAACAATGCTCGCCGTGAGACATTGTAATGTATTGCGTCAGAAAGCATGCCGTATGCTTCCTACAGAGTTTGAACTGACCTGACTGTGGACAAGTTAATATGTTATGTCCACACATTTGAAAGTAATGCTCGCCGTGAGACATTAAAATAAGTTACAATGCTTGTGAGACATTGAAAAGAGATTTTACTTAAGGAGGCATGCCGTATGCCTCCTCAGAAAGTTCGAGAGACAACACACGCGTGCGTATAACTCGCATGGCATTAAAAACTGAACTGAATTTTCTGCAATGGACATCGCGTCGCTGGGTGGGGAGGAGAATTAACGTATCAGGAATGAGTATTCAATTTGTTCCAGAACAGTTTCGAAGGTTTGGACTAGAGATCTGCAAGGCGGGCCATTTGCTTGCTCGTCATCGCTGGAGAATTTCATCCTCGAGTACGGTGCCCTCGGCTCGCTTGCGGTGGGCGAGCCCCCGCCGCCGGCGGCGATTTCCACGGCCTAAGCAAGGGATTGATAGAGGGCGCTTGAGGATCGGTCGCGTTTACAGTGTGCCGTGGCGAGGATTGCTTTGCAGCACATTCCGTGTGGCCGCTAAGTGCAATGTCGCCACACTTCCCTGCAGTGTAGCCATACCTATCCTTTCGGACATCAATGGCTGATCTGTAACATAAAAAGGTCAGTAGCCATTCGGCGCGCTTTTGGCGATGTTTCCTGCAATTTTCTTGTCAGTATTGGCGTTAGGCCCGTTTCACTCCAGCAGATCTCTCGGGCGTTTGTACGTGGCCGTGGGATCCGGCTCGTACAGTGCTATATAGCTCGTACAGTGCTATAGGCCGCGTAGTCCTCCATCGTCGCCGCGCGGAGGCGTACGGCTTCCCCGGTCGCTTCAGCAGCGATCGGTTCACTGCACACACACACACCCCGCAGCACCTCGAGAAGGGAGAACACGTCCCGCTCCCATACACAAGGATGGGGGGAGGGCGTCGCTGTCTTCGGACAAGCGTGAAGCCGTCCGCGTCTTCTTCTGCTCCTGTGGCGTCGGCCGCCGGCGCCGGTGTCGGTGTTGGTGTCGGCGTCGCCGCGGCAGCGCCCGACGAAGAGGCCGCAGCTGCGGCGGCTGGTCGTGGAGCGGAGGGTCCGCTCCCGTCTGCATTTCTGCGAACAGAAATGGCATTAAGTGTAGCGCATATGCGCTCCGTGGACGGGGTACCGATGCGCATGCGCTTCGGCGTCCCGGTGCGGCGTCGCTGCGAGCGCCCGCGACCGCCACTTCCACCCTCCGAAAGGGTGTGGAAGTCGCTGCCGGGCGACGGAGCCTGCGCCGACATGACTAAACCGGCCGAAACGGCCTCGCCTCACTACACTTTTTGCTCAAGTCCTGAAAAGGACTGTTTTCCTCCGGGGGGCGGAGCTCTTCTCCGGTGCGTCCGCTCTCGCCGGCTGCTGGTGAGCGAATCGTGTGCCGTGGCTTCAAAAGCAAATTAAGAGGTTTATGAAAGCTTATATTCGCCTGGAGATGGCGCCCTAAAACAAAAGAAGAATTCTAAAAATAAAAAGGATATGAGAAAAGGTTAAACACATTGTTAGTGAAATTCCAAAAAACTTTCTTTGGAATTTCACACAGTGTTAGTGAAATTCCAAAAACTTACTTTAGTTTGTATATAAACGAACATCTTTTTTCCTCGGGAAAAAAAGAAAAACATTACATTTTGAGATGTTTTTGCAAACTTCACTTTTATCAGCGATATGTTTTTGTTTTTAAAATATTGGAAAACGAGTATCGGTAAAAAGTAAAGTGGAATTTGAAAAAAGTTATATTATTATTATTATTATTATTATTATTATTATTATTATTATTATTATTTACCTCGAGTAGAGCTATCACGAGGTTTTAGGACTGCGTGATGGGGGATGTATGTTGAATTGTTTTGAATTGCATTGAATGTTTCAGCAGGGTGCAAGGCACACATGACCTAAATCCAGATACTACTGCATAAATTCCGGGTAAGCTTGTTGAAACGTTGTATCCTCTTCAAATCTACGCTCGAGAGCGTGAAATCTCTTTAAGGCTTTGAACCACCTAACGTGGGCGGTTCTGTTATGAGGGGGAAGGAAACAATGTACATGTCCCCTTTATGGGTCGCGACGAAGTGAGCTTCGACTATTTCTCCGTCTGAATACCTTGGACAAATTGGAGTGGCATCTTCCACCTTTTTTTAATTAATTGTGACAGCTCACAATCAGCTGGCAAAAAGGTGCGATTCGGGTTTACAGATGTAGGACGCAAAGGGTGTAACCTGCAATGACAATGTGGAGTGTTATCTTTCTGGTCGTTCTTTGTATCTGGTCTGTGGTGCGCTCTCACGGCCTTCTTGGAAAGAAGTTCAAAATTTCAAAGCAGTTCAGTCCTTCCAAAGAATTCCATACGAGAAAATGAATTCCCTTTCTCTCTGGAAGCCAGCCCGCCGTTTTTAGGAAAAAATGACCTCTTTTGAAAGCTCTCAGAAATGGCTTTTGCGAGGGTTTTATAATGCCAATATTTTAGAAATAATTTCCTAATCGAGATATAAGAGCATACATTGAATTTTCCGCATTATATTTTTGGTTTACTATATTTTGTTTTCAACCATAATTTTTGAGAAATCACTGATGGGTAATTTTTTACCAAACAAGTAACAACTGCGTAAAAGCTGCGCGGGTGTCATCCGATCGAGGAGCTGTATGCCCTGTGCGTTCTTGCCTGTAACGCGTCGACCAGGGAAACCGCTTAGAGACGTATGAGAATTGCACGCCGTTACTTTTTCTACTTGGCCGAAGGCCATGAGGGCGCTTCAGAGTACAAGATATTGCTCTCGTCTTTGCGATCTTTGCAATGATTAGTGAGCTACCATGTGGACTACTTACCAAGAACACAACTGTCTTCAAAAATAGACCCCCGGCATCTTTCGCTTTTAGACGGTAGAATGATACAAGATAGGCGGAGTTTTCTTCGACTATTTCACTCATGTCTGGTCGTGCCGCAACCAATGCTAAGCAAGAATAAATTCAAATTAAACCCGTTCCAGATGTCTATCGCCATGTGATTATCACTTTGTTTACCTTTTGCACTCCGCTGTAATCACTTTGTTTGCCTTTTTAAGATAAAGATAGCAATTGCTTTAGGTCCACAATAGCTTGTGAGCATCAATATAATATTACAATGTGTAGTTTTGGTAATATTTAAAACTCTGAACTAGAATCTATTATTAAAGATTCAGTGTCGAAAAACAGCAAAAGACTCAGACAGGGTGTGGAAACAATTTCAAGAATTTTGTGAAGAAAGCAAATACAAATGCACAGCACAAAATCCAAATGAAAAGATTATACATGTTTTAAGCAATTAATATGCTAAGATTAGATGATGACTGCAAAGAATATGCTATCAAAACTATGTGGAATGTTACAACCAAAATTATTCAGAAAAATACTTTAATAAGTGCACACGTGTGTTCAATCCATTCGAAATTGACGAATCCCGCTGCTTATTCAGCCAGAATATCTTCCATTTCAAATACTTCCACGGAATACAAAGACATCGAAAACTCAATTTTCTACAACTTTAATAATTGTATTTTTAATCAGTCTTCTTGTAAGTAGCTTTGTAATAATTGTGTTTTGAAAGTTTTATTACCATAAAATCGGAACATATTTGAAATAATTTTCTGCGTTAAACTGTTATTCGGTTTTACTTGAGTATAAGTTCCGTATTTCAGGAGGCAGTGATAACTCGGAGCTGTTATTATTATTATGGTGAAGAAAAACGAATGAAACCCATTATCGTTCATTACCAGTTATCGCGGAAGAGCTGTCTTTTTGACCGGAAATCTTGGAAAAATGTTCAAGGTGCTTTAAAACGAACACCGTTAAGTTCTGATGTATTTAGTATGTTGCTATTTCACGTCTAACAGTTGTGCACTTCTGATTGCATATCTCATGTTTTCTCAACCAATACGTTAACTAAAAGATCTATCGCATTTACCCCATCGTAAGTTCTTCTTCTTCTGCTTCATGGTAAGCCACTGTAGGCCTCTTCCAATTCAGAGGTCATCCTGCCATCTTCTTCTTGGCCGTCCTAAATCCCGAAGGGTTTGTAGTTGTATACTATTTGTGTTAATCTGGATATTTGCATTCTATTGATATGATTCGCCCATTGGCATTTGTAGTCTTTGATTTTGTCATTTAGGTTGAAATTATTTCTGGTGGACCTTATCTCCACACTTGGAACGTGGTCTGACAGAGAATATCCAGCTACAATCCTCAGGAAGCGCATTTCTGAAGATTCAATTCTCCGTTTCTCTGCTCTGTTCAATGCCCAGTTCTTTCTACCACACATCAAGATTGGAACTACCATGGATTTACAAAGTCTTAACATTGTGTCTCTTCTTACTTTTGTTTTAAAAATCCTTTTAATGGTTCCACAAATATGTTGAAATTTGTATAACTTTTGTTCTTGATCGATGTCATTTAAGAAAGAAACAACAACCCAGGTAATTGAGTGTGTGGACTTGTTCAATAGATTTGCCATCTAGAACAATTTTTGAACGAAGAGGATACTTTCCTTGGAAAGCCATCACCTTCGATTTCGAGACTGATATCTCTAAATTGTAATTCTTTATTATGTTTTGCAATTTGAACAGAGCGAGTTCTAAATCGTATTCGGAGGAGGAGATAATGACCTGGTCATCAGCAAATAATAATTTGTAATAAATCATCAGCAAATAATAATAAAGTAATTTGACAGTTGGCTTTGCCATTCTTCGATGTATGTATATATTAAATAAATTTGGAGAAAGTGGGCATCCTTCACGTACTCCTTGGTTTATGCTAGCAGAAATATTGCTAGATGTATTGATCTTAATGGAAGGATTTCTATACATTTCTTGTATCTTAATTAGATGTTCAGGATAGCCTTTGTCTTTCATTATTCTCCATAGTTTTCGTTTGTTTATTTTATCGAAGGCTTTATTATAATCAATAGCTAGCAAATGAGTAGGAAGGTTGAATTCTGTTTCTGTATAGTTTGTTTAATCATAAAGACACAGTCTGTTCACAAGACATGAGCGTCCTTTACGAAACCCATGCTGTTCTTGTAATAGTACTTCAGAGATTTTATTCAGTCGCCTAGTAATTTTTTTAACAAAAAGTTTGTATCCGCCGTTGCGGAGACTTATACCACTGTAGTTATTACAGTCCATTCTATTGCCCCTCTTAAATGTAGGACATATAATTGTTTCTTTCCATGTATTGGGCACGTCGAGGTGGGTTGGTCCACGTCCTGACGGGGGGATACAGAGAGGGCTCTCAAGTATTCCTTTCCTTCACAAGTCGCTTTTCTTCTCCCCATTGTACATTCTCATTCTTCTATACTATCCTGTCTCTTTTCTTCTCCCTCTTCTATTTCACTGGCCCCCTCTGTATGCTGAACGCCCACCCATGTGTTTGCCGTGCATGGCGACCCGTGTCGGAGGGAATGTATGTCCTGGCGGTTGAGGGGCCTGTCTGTTTCCCAATTACTCTCCTCGTGCTCCTTTTTTCTTGGCACCCAGGGATACGTGCTCTTACGTATTTTGGGGAACATTCCTTGTAGGTCTCGATACACTTGCTTTGGCTACGGACTCTTCTAGACGGGCGGTCGGGAGCTAACCCACTCCCGATCAACCGGCTTGGACTAGGTCTTGTACTGAACTCCAGGGTGAGCGGGGGGATCCACGGCGGTGCAGCGCTGTGGTAACCCCCCACTATATCCCCGTGGCAACCCTGGCACTCCGATGGAGTGTCCCCTTGTTGGGCTCCGTGGTGGGTGGGGACCACGGGGATGAATCTGATATCCTCTTAATGGATAAAAAACCTACCCCCCGCCCTCTTCCATAAGGAAGAGGAGATTTGTTGGTGAAACAGTAAATCTTGAGAGTTTTTTCTGTAATGAGTCAGACAGACCTACTAAGCCCCGCTTTCTCGTCATGTCAAGTAAAAGAGAAAATGAAACTATGAAGAGTGTCAGCCCTATAAAACTTGCCAGGGAAATTGAAAGGTTTGGTATATTTCAGTCGGTGGTACGTCAGAGAAATGGCACAATTATTTTCGAATGTCGTTCTGACGAACAGATAAGCAAGATCCTTGACCTCAAAGAAACAGCCGGCCTCCAGATGCATGTGTCCGCCCATCCGACCTTAAACCTCTGCAAGGGTGTGGTAAACCACGAAGACTTCGCTACCGAATCGGAAGAAAATTTGAAAGCCTTCTTTGAGCCATATGGTGTGTCAGAGATCTACAGGATTCAGCGGAGAGTAAATAGGGTACCCACTCCTACCACAACTCTAATACTGACCTTCGACCGTCCATCGCTACCAGAGAAGATATCGTGTAGCTTCTACAATCTCCGTGTCAGGCAGTATGTTCCAAACCCTCTGCGCTGCTTTAAATGCCAGAGGTTTGGCCATACGCAACCTCGTTGCATGAGCGCCGCAGTCTGCGTGCACTGTGGAAGGGAGATTTGTAATTACTCAAACTGCTCCGCCGAGGCAAAGTGCGTTAACTGTTGTGGAAAACATCCATCTAATTCCAACCAGTGCCCCATTTTCTTAAGGGAAAGAGAGATCCAGAAGATCAGGATCTGAGAAAGTTTCCTTCCCGGAGGCACGACGCTGTTACCAGACGCGAAACCCCGAGGACATGGCCCGAAGTTTCGCTGACACCGTGGGTCAACATAAGACAGTCAATTCGGAAACCCAAACGCCTAAAGCCTCCACTTTGTGCGATGCTGCCTGCCAGGTGTCCTTTGATGACATCGGCGGAGATGCAAATCCTAAATCTCTTGTCCAGCCTGAAACAAAATCGGAAACACAAACCATAAATATTTCAACCAACACCCAAACACATCAAGAGAAGTTGAGGCCGACAGGCCCTATTGCTAGATCTAGGTCGCCTGTCTCAAGGGACGAGTGGTGTCTTAATACATGCGACCTTCTCCAGCAGTAGTCAAGATGACTCTGCTGGGAATGAGGAACTCCGCATGAACAAAGCCATTACTTTCCAACAAAGAAGGAAAAAGAAGAAAAAGAAACCGGATACATAACCTACCCTTGAACCAAAAAAACTAGAAACTATGGCTCTCCTGTCATGGACATAAATGGCTTTCGAACCCGTTTGGATGAATTGAAGTTAATAAGGTCTATACATAGACCCGTGGTTATCTGCCTGCAGGAAACACATCTCCTTTCTGAGCACTCCCTCTCTCTACGCGGCTTTTGTTGCTACAGGCAAGACGTAGACGATGGCCTCCGCGCTCATGGCGGAGTCGCCACGTTTATCACAAACTCTTTGGTATCGAAAGAAATAGACATACGAACCACTCTGCAGATACCTTGCGTTCGTGTAAATTTCCGAACTGTTTCTGTTACCATTTGCAACATTTATATCCCGCCTGGACAAGTCGTGTCACAAAAAGA
Organism: Teleogryllus occipitalis; assembly: GCA_011170035.1. Lineage (NCBI taxonomy): Eukaryota > Metazoa > Arthropoda > Insecta > Orthoptera > Gryllidae > Teleogryllus > Teleogryllus occipitalis. The sequence continues at coordinate 149,899 of BLKR01009070.1, read as the reverse complement.
ACTGGATGATGCTCTCTCAGGTGCCTTCACCTTTTCTCATTGTGGGGGACTTCAACGCCCACAACCCTGCCTCGGGTGGCACAAGGTCGTGCTCGAGAGGCAGGTTACTTGAAAATATCATAGATAACCAAAACTTAATTCTCCTAAATTCTGGCGAAAGTACACACTTTTCCGTAGCTTCTAACACATTCTCGTCCGTGGACCTAGCTCTCTGTAGTCCCTCCGTTTCTACAATCTTCGAGTGGACTGTCCTTGGCGACCTGCATGGCAGTGACCATTTTCCCATTCGGGTCAACCTCGATATTCCCGATCTGAACGTTGCTCGCCCTCCTCGGTGGCTAATCCACCGAGCTGAGTGGGAAACATTCAAGAAAGAATTACGAATATCGGAAAACTGCCCAAACGACATCGATGCTATGGTTGCTCATTTTAATAACGCCGTCCTTCATGCGGCCTCATTTGCCATCCCGAAGTCGTCGGGCCATGCACGACACCCCCCTGTGCCATGGTGGAACGATGATTGTGCCACCGCGGTCCGGGATCGGAAGAGGGCATTGGCAAAACTGAGTAGGTTCCCAACCATGGAAAACCTAATAAACTATAAATGATCCCGAGCCAGAGCTAGATTAACGATACGGGAAAGTAAGGCTGCGTCCTGGAGAGCCTACATCTCGTCACACTCTTGCCGGTCATCCCCTAAACTTGTGTGGAGAAAGGTCCGACAGATCGGTGGAAGACTCCCTTCGCCGTCTATTTCAGGGCTTAAGGTAAATGGCAATTTCCTAACCTCTCCACAAGAAATTGCTGAAGAAATGGCCTCTCATTACGAACAAATCTCCAGCTCCCTACACTATTCTTCTGGCTTTCAAAAAACGAAAAGAAAAATGGAAAACTGTAAATTAGACTTCTTGAGTCGCGTGGAGGAAGATTACAATGCCTTTTTCTCCATGGACGAACTCTCCTGTGCCCTCGCTTGTGCGAAAGATTCTGCTCCAGGACCAGACCAGATACATAACCAAATGTTGAAACACCTACCTGAAAACGCTCGTTCGTTTCTCCTCGGCATTTTCAACAAGATTTGGGCTGAACATGCTATACCAAGGATTTGGCGTGAAGCCATCGTTCTCCCAATCCCTAAAGAAGGAAAGGACAGAACAACCCCCTCAAGTTACCGCCCAATCTCGCTCACAAGCTGTGTGTGCAAGCTTTTAGAGCGAATGGTAAATACACGTCTGGTCTGGCTCCTGGAACAAAAGAACCTATTTACACCTCTTCAATGTGGCTTCAGGAAGCACAGGTCAACCATGGACCACTTAGTCACCCTCGCTGCGCAGATTTCCACTTCTTTCGTGCTACGTCAGCACCTGGTAGCAATTTTCTTCGATATAGAGAAAGCGTATGACACCACCTGGAGGTACGGTATTCTTCGCACCTTGCATACTTGGGGCCTTAGGGGACGGCTCCCTTTGTTTTTAGTAGGTTTTATTTCATCAAGATCTTTCCGCGTCCGCCTTGGCGACGTGCTATCCTCTAGTCACCAGTTAGAAAACGGTGTTCCCCAGGGATCAATTTTGAGCGTCACTCTGTTTGCCATTGCTATCAATAGTATTGGATCAGTTATCCGGGAGCCTGTGAAAGCATCACTGTTCGTTGACGATTTTGCAATTTTTTGCTCCTCCAAGAGCGTGCACGTTATTGAGAGGCAACTACAACTTGTGCTCAACAAACTGCAGGAATGGAGCGAAGAAACAGGATTCAAGTTCTCTACCTCAAAAACCACTTGCATGCACTTTTGCAGAATCCGTCACCTCCATAATCACCCCGACCTTTTTCTTGGAGGACAGCAGCTTCCATTCGTTGAATCCGCAACCTTCCTTGGACTCACATTCGACAAGAGCCTAACCTGGCGAAAACACATCCGTAAAATACAGGGCCGATGTGTATCACCTATGAATCTCCTTAGCACTCTTACTGGTAGCTCTTGGGGCGCAGACCGTGTTTGTCTTCTGCGTTTGTATAGAACTCTCATCCGCCCTATCTTGGATTACGGATGCATAGTGTATGGGTCAGCGTCTCCGTCAACCCTCTGGCCATTAAATACCATACACAATGCTGGCATAAGGATTAGTACAGGCGCCTACCGCACAAGTCACATCGAATGCCTCTTGGCCGAGGCTGGAGAACCATCCCTGAGCTGAAGGCGGGATATTCTGATTGCCTCCTATGGCGCGAAATTATCCAATGTTGATACTCCCTCGCGTCAAGCAGTCCTCCATCCAACCCACCTGACTTCATATGCGCTTAGACCGTCATTACCCCTTCCCCTGGGTGTCCGTCTCCGTATGCTCTTACAGAAGCTTCATATAAAACTACCCTACCCTGTGAAACCCCCCCGAAACCTTGTTTCCCCTTGGAAACTACACCGGCCGATAATAGATCTTAGACTGGCTAACCTTCCTAAATCCTTAACTCTCTCAGGAATTTGAGACGATAAAATCTACGTATCCTGGCCTCTTCTTTATTTACACCGATGGCTCCTCCCAAAACGGCAAAGTCGGATGTGCCTTCTACTGCAGCAGATCCACGCAAGGTTTTCGACTAGACTCTTCGTGCAGCGTCTATACCGCAGAGAAGTATGCGCTCTTGGAGGCACTTAAATATGCTGGATTGATGTCACTAAAGAAAGTAGTGATCTGCAGTGATTCAAAAAGCTCTTGAATCGATCTCCTCCTTCTCGTCTTGTGACCCACTGACAATGACCATCCAACAGCAAATTCACCATCTCTTGGTCCGTCACTATATTTTAGTCTTTTGTTGGGTCCATGGACACGTGGGAATAAGAGGAAATGAAATAGCTGACCAGGCAGCAAAGTCCGCTTTGAAGAAAAGAGAATTAGACATCTTCACAGTCCCCACGGAAGACACTAAGCTGTTTATAAAACGCTCTATCCGCAGTGAATGGCAAACAGAGTGGCATAACTCTGATTATAAGCTCACGAGAATCAAGGATTCCATAAATCCTTGGTCTTCCTCATCTCGTGATGCTCGGCGAGAGGAGATCATTTTAACACGCCTCCGAATCGGTCACTGCCATTTCTCCCACGGTTATCTCCTCCACGGGGACCCACCCCCTATATGTGAATGCTGCAAGGTGGATCTTACCGTGGAGCATGTTCTCTTACACTGTGTTAAGATGAGAGAGGGCCGTCGAAGGCATGACCTTGCTGGCTCCCTTGCGGAGGTTCTTAGTAATGACGAATCTTCTCTCTGCAAGCTTTTTGCGAGAGACAGGCTTGTGCCGCCTTGTCTGAGAGAGGATGATAGTGCCAATTATTGGCTTTTGGCCCGAGATTAAAAAAAAAAAACTATCTGGCAATTTTTTGCCAAACCCTCTTATTGGGATATGTCCCTTCTCAGTTTTACTTTGCTTTCTATTAAAGATTTTAATTTTCTTTATTAACTTGGAACTGCAATATTATGCACTGGTCTTAAAATAATTTGACACGGGCGCAAATGACCTTAGCCGTTGAAGCGCCCTTAAACCCAACCAATCAATCAATCAATCAATCAAACATCTTTAGTAGGAGTGGCACTATTGTAAGAAAGAAAATCTCAAGTCCATTTTTTCACATCTTATTTATGAAAACGATCAAATTAAAAAAGTATTAATCACATTATATACTACTATTAAATGAATGTGTTTGTTACTCAAAATCCAAATTTATTAACCGTAGTAAATGAAAAACATCAAATGTTTCAGGAACATTTTTGCACCGACTTCAAATTAAAATAAAATATGAAAGCATTTCAGAAAAGTAATAGTAAAACTTAAATGTTTCAAATTATCAAGCCCTTGAATGTCAAATGTTTACCAAATATTAGAATAAAAGTTAAGGGAAACAATTAAATGATAATGAAATGTTTAAAAATCATTAGATCAGCAAAATTGATGTGTTTTTTTAAAACAAGACAATGTTCACACTTGCAGCGATTGCCGCTTTCAGTTGAGAAAATTCTCTTCTCGCTCGCTGGGGTCTTCTCAGTATGATCATTTAGAAAACTAGTATGCTGGGTGCGAAAACTAGTATGCTGGGGCTATTCGTATAGCCCCATCTCTTAGCCTTGGTAAAGACAATTTTGCTGTGTACCTCATCGAAATATTCCAGAACTTGTATTTCCACCCGGAAGATATTTCACAACTTGCACACAAAGGCAAATGCAATATATTAGAATTTGTTATTGACTGAAGTCACGTCGCATATTGTAGACATAAAGTTAGTTATGAATGAAATATTTTTTAAAATGACAAACATTTTAAACATCTAGACCGAGCAAATTAACAAATTTCAAAATAAAGCGGGCGTATTAAATGTTCGTTATATTATCATCTACATTTTGTAGGTTGTATTTTGTAGGAAACTACTTGGATCTGTCGATATTAATTCCTTTCTGATATATTAGCGTATACAAAGTCTACACACGTACAACACAAGAGGTAATTATTTTAATAATGCATCAAGATTTCAAAAGCAATTGAAAATACTTCAAAACTGCTGGTTGGGCGAAAATCCTTGTATCACTCGCTACCACTTCCTGTTTAAAGATTCATCTTCTGGACATCCAAAAACAAATATTTCGACCAGTTTCAAGTAATTACCACGACACAACGGCACACTCCTCTTGAAAGGCATGTTTGTCTAAGTAAATTTTTCACAAAGCTTTAAAGGATATAACCAGTTGAGAGGAACTCAGAACATAATGTCTTCACACTGCACATGCTGAGAAATATGAAAATAAGATGGTCGACGATGGCCTAAGTTTGATGACGTCTCGCGCCTCTTTCGAGTTGGTTCTGAGACCTTCTGAATAGAGGCGGTGTTGCTTGGCCTGCATGTGCTACGTCACAGCAACTGACGTAGTTCGGAGGCCTGAAGTATTAGTAGCTGTTGGTCGTACCGTCCGTGGTTCGTCAACTCAAGGATGCAACTTTTTTTTTTTTTTTTTTTTTTTTTTGAGATTTCCCAAAATGGGAAATCGAATACTAAAGGGCGAGGTTCTTGCCTGCGTTGTCCCACGTACTTCCGACGGAAGGAAAAACAAATGCACTTTTCGAGAAACAATGACATTTAATGAGGAACTGTAGTATACATGGGCTTTTGTAACCCTTCTGATCTGTCGTCAGAACCAATATCACACATTCATCTTATCATCCCATGCGACGAATGCGTAAGGGCTTCCTGTATCTGAAAAACACATAATAAAACACAGATAATATTTCTAAAATGTACAATGATTCCAATTATTGCTAACAACTCTGTAATCCTAATAAAATTTCCTTCTTTCACTCTAACAAAATGATAGTAGAAACCTTCAATAATTCCCCGTCCAATTCATGATGCAGGCACATGAACATTTTTTTTCTCAAATTGCATTGATTTTAAGCTACCTCTGATTATGAATACTTTAACTTGCATGAAAATAATAATAATAAAATGTACTCATAGCGCTGTCTTTAGTTTCACTGCACAATGCACACCGAGAATTGAATTTACAATTCATTCACAAGACATGAATTCAAAATGTCCAGGCTACACTGGTTAAATTACAATTCGAATGTAAATCTTCTAAAGCACCTCCATTCTCATTTATCCAAAAGAAGGTGAAGCCCAATAACTTTAGAGTGGAGTCATACTGAACTCCAATGCATGTGAAAAATTACAAAGTCATGACTAAGAATCAGTGAACCAACTTTACTTAATACCAGAAAAATGAACTGTTTTACATAACTTAATACGGAAGTTCAACACAATGTCACCCAATGCCTCCTCCAAACTAGACACATTAATTATCAAATATTTCGATCACTTTCTTCCATCAAGAATCACGAGAAACAGCTTCATCTATTGTTGACTCATTAACACAAAAATAAATAATTTCTAAAATATAAATCTCATTTTCTATTAGAAATTTGCTAGGGTACAGAATTGTCAGCCGTGGAATGAAAATTTTGTATTCAAGTTGGCTAGAAATTTGATTATCTTTTTATTTACAAACGCTTGAAAAGAAATGTAAGTTTCGTAAATTAACAGGTACATTAGCATTGATACTCAGCGTAACTCACTATTTCACAAGAATTATACAAACTTATGTCATTTAGCAAATAATACTTTCTTCTGAAATGATGCTAGAAGTTAGGGAGTACGTACCCCGTACGACCTTCCGTTTCAGATACTTCAAAATTGAAAACCTGCATTCTTATTCATTTCAACGTACAGTTCAATATTATTCAGAGCAAATCAATGTCCAAATATTTTCCTTATACCACAGTTGCAATCTAAAACACTTTCCAGAACGCGATAAATGCATGCCCTCAGAGAGTATACTAATTTTTGTATGCCCTATTCGTCGCAAAAATTTACGATTACAACGTATCTTTCCAATGCATAACTACAATGCAACAATGCAATTTTAATAACGAAGACCGTTAACCACTCTAGAAAATTGTACATCAAAGCTTGTTGCCGACACTTCTCACATGCGAATGAATGAATGAAGAATGAATGTCCGCATCAATTTGTAGTTGTCTGGTCGGCTCCCATCTATAGAGCATTCGAGCATTTGATTGCAGTACAGCGCTAATGGAGGACAGCGTTGCCACAGCGCTTTCGCGCAACACTCGCCATGTTGATACTCAGATTGACATTAAATTTTACCAGTGTTTAACAGCTTTCAAAATCCATAAAAATAAATTTAAATGTGATATGAACCATTGCCTGTAGTGGTTTTCCGACCATTAGAATTCAGACGTTTCATTACGTGCTGCTTGTCAAAGCGCGGACTTCTCCACGCGTCGCCTGTCCTGATAAGGTCGAGCACATGCATGAATAATCCGAATACATTTAATTATTGTAATATACATGTTTCAAAACCATTTTTGTCATTTTTTATACGGTATTCGTTAATTAAGTACTAGAAACTATCCTTTACATTGTAAGATTCTTTACTGTTTCCTCTAAAGAATGGCCGAATTCTAATGTTCTTTTGAATCACTTTCAAATGTTGCACAAGTTTCAGTAAAATAGTCATTAAGTAATGAAATTTTCACTTACCAAAAAGACTTCAATTTTGTAACGAGTAGTAAATTGCGTCTTTATAATTATCAATATACATTAACATATTACGTATTAATGGAAGGAAACACCTTTAAATCAATATTAAACACTTCATTGACAGCGTCTGAGTTGAAACATTATTATTATTATTATTATTATTATTATTATTATTATTATTATTATTATTATTATTATTATTATTTATTACTTATTGACTGTATTCGGGCTGTTCGCTGATTTCCAACGCACAATGCGCCACAACCCAGTACTATGACTTTCGGATATCTTGCATGGCGTTGAGCTATGGATATCTGGTCGAGGGGTTATGATTTTCAACATGGGACACGGTGACGCATGAATAGAAGCCATACCCGTACACCTTCCCACGCTCAGAGAGTCGGGAGAGAGGGAATTCCCCTATGGCCTGCGCCTTGAAAGAGAAGTGTCTTCAAGATCGAAATTACGCCGACAGCTCATGCCATTCTCCTTCAATGTCCGACTGCCACGAATAAATCGTGTTTTACAAAAAAATGGTGACTGAGATGTGTTAATTCGGAGATAAATTGTAGTATAAATAGTATTACATTACTACTACTAAAGGCGAGAAAGTGCGTGCTGTTTTAGCACCACTAGTTTTAGATATGTTTATTTGTATTTTACTGTTTGTAATTAGTGAAATTCAAAAATAAATACTCTGTTCCTTTCCCCATCGCCAGTTTAGAATCGCTAAGACGTATTGATTGATTTTTTCGTGTTTCCGGGCGCGTCAACTGCTCTGTTCATTAGTCCCGTTAGTGTTGTGCATGCTTTTTTCTCGGGAGATGGCGGTGATCTTCCCCCACTGGATGGCGAGATCCGGCACCGACCTACCATCGGCTAGTGGGGTTTCCCCCTAACCAGGACTCTCCCACCAGCCGGGACAAGCTCTAAGCTCCCGACCGGTCTCCCGGGATATGTGGTAGTGTAGTGCATGTTAGTGTAAGTGTGTGTGTGTGTAAGGGGAGAGGATAGGACAAGGAATGGGAAGGACAGATCGCGCGCGGTCCGTGGCCCGTTTGATAGGGTACTGCTCCGGCATTCGCCTGGTGTTGATCGGAGAAACCACGGAAAACTACCGATCAGAGCGGCCGGCCGCTAGAATTCTCCTCCAGACAGCGACTGAATTCGACCTAGCTGAAAAGCTAGTGTCGAAAATCCTGCCGCCGTCAGGACTCGAACCTAGGACCTCCCGGTCAGAGGCGCTGCAGTGACATCAGTTGATGCACTGAGCAACCGCTCCCGGTGCTAAGATGTATTAAAGATCACCGAACGACATGAGATGTTCGTGCCGAGCGCACTAAATATTGTTTTTATTACCGTCTAACTCAAGAACCATGATCACACAGAAATGTGGTTGGTCTCATATCGAAATTTGAATTTCCCCTGTCATTTCATCCGCTGGATGTTTGTGCCTTTCTTCAATAATAAAAAAGTTTCTCGCATGGTGAAAATTGACGGACGTCAAAATGTAGAAGTTAACACTCGGCAATCATTTATAATTAATTTCTTCGTATTTAAACCATGAAACTCAATTAAACATAATCACATTCACAGAAGTTCTGGGAATAACTAGTAAAAAACTCATTTGTCTAAAATCATCACTATTGAAGCTGTCGTTGAGTAAACATGTTAAATATTTGCGTTGGAAACAGGATGACCGAGGCCGAATAACCCCGAGCTGCTTCATGAATTGGCAACGTAGCTTGTGATAGAAAGAGAATGCAAATAAAAATTAATGCAATTTTTTATGTTGTATAATATGTTTTTACTTGTAAATGGGCAGGGGGGGCTTGTCACCAGCGTTTTTAGGGTGGGTTGAAGCGCATGTTACAGGTGCGTTACTAGAGGGAAAGGGGATATTCAAAATACTTCGAATTTGCGTTATGTAATTTATGAATGGCCACTTAGCCCACCCTCCAGTATCCGTTTCTATACTTATTTTTGGATTTTTTTTTTTTTGATTTATTTTATACTGCTCGTCTTTTCCACCTCAGTCTTATTTTTTGCCTTGAAATGTTTCCAACCTGTCATAAATCTTAGATTGCCCAACTTGCTTTAATTAACACCTCTCCATAATACAATTTACGTTTCTCGACCGCAACTTCATCTACACGCACGATTCTTCCAAAAATGGTTAGGTAAGATTGCAGATGTACCACTTTCATTTGCTGTAGTGCCACGCGCTACTTCCGAATCAACACCACGTGGAACATATAGACCAGAGATGTCCAACTTGCAAGACCTCAAGGGCCACAACTAAAACCTTAATGTGGTTGCGGGCCATATTTTCATTACTCAGGCGATCCACACCTGCCTTCCCCATGTTGTTGATCTCGGCACTTTGCTACGAGGGAACCAGACTCCTTTCAGCGCCTACAAATGACAAACGTTCCATTCTCACTGTATGGCAAGTCGAGTGGCAGAACACAATTTCACCTCACGAGAATCGAGGGCTTCATAAGACCTGCAGCTTCATCTCATTGTACTAGGTGCGAGGAGATCTTTCGTATAGCTTGCGAATAGGACTCTGCCACTTCTCTTCCGGGTATCTTCCCCGACGAGACTCATATCTACCTGCAATAAATTCCATAACAAACCTTAGTTGGAGCATGCTCTCTTGTACTGAGGTAAAGTACTTGTAGGAGGAGACAGCCGTCGCTTTTGAATAGATATTAAGTAATAAATCGTCTCTTCGCAAGCTTTTTAACCTTCCAACGGAAAAATGAAATTATGGCATAATCGGAGAGAATAGAAGAATATAGATAGTAGAATATAAAGTACGTCATCTGATTACTGCGGATGTTTCTTGTCAAATTTTATGTGTTCACTTGGTCCTTCGACCAGAGCCTTCGTTTTATCGTTAGACATGATTATACTCTGTTGGTTTTCTTTACGCATTTTACTTCGTATTTTAAAAATATTTTAATTGGACACTCTCGGTCAATATATTTCTTTTGAATGACACTGGCGCCAATGATCTCAGATGTTGAAGCGCCCTTAAACCGGAACAACTACGCCCCCACCATTATCATCTACATCATCTAAAGTCAATGAAGATAGCTTGCATTGAGCACAGTATTCAAACAATATTTTCTATCGTGGTTGTCACTTTGGTTCTGTTAAAGGTCTCTGGTTAAGAAATTATCAACACCCCCTTATGTTTGTGTTGAAGAAGGAAAAACATAATCGAAATAACTCCTTAATTTAAAAAATAGAATTTAATTATTTTATTAAGTTTAGGAAACACTTGAAAATAAACACAAAACTGTAAATTAAAATAATTTAAGTTATATAATTTGTTTCAGACAAGCACTGTATACAGATGGTTGAAGCTGGTGTAAGCAAAAAGCTTCTTGCTTTAGTGGAGAAGAATAATAGCCCAGATGGGGATATACGTTTGCAACATGCTCTTCTTAGTGCTATAAGGTAAATCATTTTCCTGGCTTTCAGTTAATAGGCATAGATAAAAGATGCAAAAAAGGAACAAACTTGTTTCCAAGACATTTCAAGAATTATTATAGATTTGTATTGCTTCAGAATACTAACTTTACTTTCAAAACTAGAGGACAGAGGCAGTGGAGATAATTCATGCCCAGAGCATGATGTAGCTCTTATTGATTTTCGGTATACAGCGGTCCAAACTTACTCGCACCAAATTGGAACTACGAGTTGTGATGGCCGATAACAACGATGTCACCAAATATTTTAACATTCATCACGCTAGATCAGGATTTACACAATTTTTGCTAATGCTCATGTGTAAGTCTACCATGGAAACTCGCGGAAATACTGTACATTTCGCAAGAAGCATACATCCGCCGTCCATTACGACTTTCTGTACTTGAACGCATTAAAGCGTTCGTAAATTATAAGTTGTTTTTACTTTCTCGTATACGTACGTATATGCGGAGTAATATACGTAGTATAGAGAAAGTTATGTAATGCTGCCGGAAAAAAGGCGATTTTTCGACACACTCGTATTGAGGGACCTTGATACAGAAAAAGTTCTTAAATCCTGTTCTAATATGTAGTAAATTTTATCCTCCAGTGGTGGATTTTCAGGGGAAGCAAGGGAGGCCAGGCTTCCCCCAGAAAAATGATTAACCCTAAAATATATGTTTTAATCTTAAAAAGTCTCAGAATTAACTCTGAAAAAATCGCATAAATGTTAACGGCTGGCGAATGAATATTTAAAATATATCGTTTCTCTTGCAAACGTAGCATTACAACACATGATGAAGCCAAGTTGCTCTATGTATTACACATAGATACCACCACCAAGAATAGCACTGCTTTTGCCAGCGTTAGCCTGCGTCGCCTTCGCAGGGGATCGACGCGGGGGCGGCCCACTCTGAGGCGCTCCTCCCCTGATGCCATGACAACGTCCCTAAACCATTTAACAGAAGGTAGTTTCGTGTTGCCCAGCGTTGGAGTTGGTTTGGCACCGAGGCTCTCGCGCGTCTAGCCTCCTCCTGCGAAGTTGCGTGGCGATCGTAGGCAGTGAGTAGGTGCTCGGTGGTTGTTATGTCTGTCCACAAGTAGTCTTTTTCAAATTGAAAAATCCTATGTCGACCTGGCTCTAGTTGAAGCTTTGAAATTTTGAAAAGCAGTCTTTAAAATTTGAGGGTACTTTACATGAAGCCCCCCGGACATTTTCAAGATTTTCTCAAAAACAGCTCCAAATTTTTTTCGTTAAATTTTTGGTAAGGTTAGTGCCAAACGAAATCTGTGCCGTGACATAAACGCCATATTGCTCTACTCTTTTGCTTATTTCAAAAATGAAATATTTTTGACTTGTCTCTCATATTTGTAAAACTTATATTAAAGGCGATTTCTTCACATTATTATATTTTTGAGCACATGTGCTTCAAATAATGTCAAATAAAATTTCTCGAAAACTCAACTTTCTATAAAAATGAGCAATAAATTCGGCAATTTCAGGAACGCTCAAACCCCATTTTCTCAAAAATGGCTCCAAAATTTTTCGAATAGATAGTGCTAATTGCACTGTTTATTATGGCGTAAAGTTTATTTTGGTGAATTCTTTTGTTTTTTCAAATATTACTTAAATGTAATTGTCTTGTAATAGCTCTCACGCCGTTAATATGGACATTTCCATCGATTTGCATGCATTATTACATTTGTGAGTGGAAGTGCTTCAAATGATTTTAAATGAAGTTTTTTGAAAGCTCCTTATATTCCTGTGAAAAAGAGCTTAAATGTCACAATTATAGTAATGCTTAATCGCCATTTTCTTAAAAACCACTACGAATTTTTCAATGGAAACCTGTATGTAGGACGAGTTTTTACCCTTATTTAATATTCTTGAAGTAATGATTCAGTTGTACTAGTAGGAAAGCAAAAAGTTGAGAAATTGTCAAAAAAATGTACTTGGGCGACGATTGATGGCAGCTGGCCAGAGAATGGAACACGACCTTAAAGCCAGACCACATCAAGGAAATTGAAAAAACGTGGTACGAGAAAGTGTGTGTCATTCTGTATTATTACTACGTATTAATCCCATATATACGTATGTATATATGGGACTAATGTGATACGTATGTACGGGACTAATACGTAGTATAAAGTTATGTAATGCTGCGGAAAATCGATTTGCAGATTTCAACGGAAATACACGCTTTGGGGTCCCCTGATACCAGAAAAGTGTTGTTTTTTTTTCTTTTTTTTCTTTTTTTTTTTTTTCTTTTTTCTTTTTTTTTTTTTTCTCCAAAACGTCCGTCCGTTTGTGAACACTGCTAGCACCTAAATAATGTGTACAATCTTTTCCAAATTGAAGAAAGCCGTGTCGGTCTGGCTCTAGTTGAAGCTTCGAGATTTTGAAAAACATTCTTTAATATTTGGGGGTACTTTACATGACGCCCCCAGACATTTTTTAAAATTTTCTCAAAAAATTGAAAATTGAAGATAGAGATTTTTCCGTCAAACGAAATTTGTTGTCCATAAATAGTTCTGTCATAAAGGTCATGTACATTTTGTCGAAAATCTTAGTAGCTTTCGTGCAATATAGCGTGAAATATTTGCAATTTTAAAAAAATACTAAAACAAGATTTTCTCAAAAACGGCTCCAAATTTTTTCTTTACATTTTGGAAAAGTTATTACCAAATGCACTCTATCCGATGACATAAACGCCATATTGCTTTATTCATTTGTTTTTTCAAAAATTACAAAAATTTATTTTTTGACTTGTCTCTCACGTCGGTGATATTTACATTAAAGGAGATTTCTTCACGTTATTGTATTTATGAGTAAATTCGCTTTAAAGAATGTCAATTAAAGTTTCTCGAAAACAACAATTTTCTATAAAAATTAGCTCAAAATTCCGCATTTTCAGAACCACATAAACTCCATTTTCTCAACAAATTCATCATCTCCATAACCATCCTGATATTTTCCATGGGGGTCGTCGTCCTCCTTTTGTGGAATCTGCAACTTTCTTTGGGCTTACGTTCGACAAGAGCTTAATTTGGCGAAGACTCATATGTAAATTGAAGGGCCGATGTGTATCAGATTTAATTTAAATCTACATCTCATTTAAATCTCGTTCGCACCCTTACTGGTAGCTCTTGGAGCGCAGACCGTGTGTGTCTCTTGCTTTTGTATAGGACCCTCATGTGCCCTATTTTGGTTTTTTGATGCTTTGTGTATGGGTCTGTATCAACCCTCCGGCCTTTAAACACCATACACAATGCCGGTATAAGGATCAGTACAGGCGCCTACCGCGCGAGTCATGTCGAATGCCTCTTGGCCGAGGCTGGAGAACCATCTCTAAGCCGAAGGCGATATATTTTGATCGCCTCATGTGGTGCGAAATCATCCACTGTGGAAACTCCCTCACGCGAAGCAGTCCTCACCCAGCCCACCTGATATCGTATGCACTTAAACCATCGTTACCCCATCATGTGGGAATCCGTCTCCATATGCTTTTGCAGAAGCTTAATATAAAATGCCCCTACCCTGTGAACCTTCCCTCACTCCCCTGAAAGATAGTTTCTCCGTGGAAACATCTCCAGCCATTAATAGACCTTAGATTGTCTAAGCTCCCTAAATCAACTTCCCCCCAGTACATTTCTAACGGAATTTCAGGCAATGCAATCTATGTATCCTGGCCATAACTTCATATACACTGATGACTCCTCCCAAAATGGCAAAGTAGGATGTGCCATTTTGGCACATCCTACTTTGCCGACAGTAGCTATAGTGCCACGCCGAGTTTTCGATTAGACTGTTCTTGCGGCGTCTATACTGCAGAGAAATATGCGCTCTTGGAGGCACTTGAGTTTGCTGAAAGTAGAGACCTGCAGTGATTCTAAAAGCTCTTCCTTCCATCTCTTCCTTCTCGTCTTTCGACCCTCTGACAATGAACATCCAAGAGCAAGTCTGCCATTTATTGGTTTGTCGTTATATCTTAGTCTTTGTTGAGTCCATGGCCATGTGGGATTAGTAGGAAACGAAATAGCCGACCAGGCAGCAAAGTTCGCCACGAAGAAAAGAGGGCTAGACATCCTTACAGTCCCCACTGAAGATACTAAGCTCTTTATCAAACGCCTCTATTCTCAGTGAATGGAAAACAGTGTCAGAACTCAGATTTTAAGCTCACGAGAGTCAAGAATTCCATAAATCCTTGGCCTTCATCTCGTGGTGCTTCTTCTTGAGGAGTTTCTTCTAACACGCCTACGGATTGGCCATTTCTCCCACAGGTATCTTCTCCGTGGGGATCCACCCCCTACATGCGATTACTGCAAAAAACAGATCTTGCTGTGGAGCATGTTCTCTTGCACTGTGGTAAAATTAGAGGAAGCCGCCGAAGGTATCACCTTGCAACCTCTGTAGCGGAGATTCTTAGAAATGACGAATCTTCTCTCTTCAAGGTTTTTACGAGAGACCATCATCTACAGCCTTATTTGAGAGAAGAGGCTAATACCAATTATTTGACTTCTAGTTGGAGATAAAGTGTTTATCTGGCTCTTTCTGCAAAACCCTTTTTAATTGGACACGTTCTTTTTCTGTTCTTACTTTCCTTTTTTAGCTTGGCGCTTCCACTGTGCCTTCGGGTCTTAAAATAATTTGACACGGGCGCTAATTACCTTAGCTATTGAAGCGCCCTTAAACCCAAAGATCAATCAACAATATCGCGAGAAAGTTCGTGCTATTGTAGCACCACTAGTTTGTTACATGAAATCTGTTTTACGATTTTTGAAATTGCGTGTTTGAATTTCCCACGATACAGAGCTATTAGAGGTAATTTACTACACAGTATTGTAACGAATATTGCGTCACCGGCCGGCACCACCACGAACTACCTGTATGCGCGGATTGCGTCATCTGCCGGCGCCACAACGAGCTGCCTGTGAGCGCGGGTTGCATCATCTTCCGGCGGTCCCTGCACTAGATTATTCCAGAATGTTGGCGGGGTCCGGAAAGTTCTCGACGGCACTCGCCGAGTATAAATACGCGGCGGCCGGCGACCACGTGTCAGTCTTAAGTCTGCAGTGGAAGCTGAGCTGTGAAGTGTGTGCATCGCGGTGAATAGCAATGCAGTGGTTGTGCGTAGTGACGTGAATCGTGGTCAGTGCATCGAACTGTGGTCAGTGAAGTGGACTGTGGCCAGTGCATCGAACTGTGGTCAGTGCTTAGGACTGTGCGAGTGTAAGAGAAGAGTAGTGTAAATAAATAATCAAGTGTTTTCAGTGATTGTGTTAAGAAACAAAATAAACGTTTTTGTTAAAATAATACCGGACTTTAAATTCACCACCTAGAATCGTAACAGTATAGAGCTATTCCACGTCAAATCGCACAAAAAATACCAAAATTTTACCTTCATATTTTTAATTATTTTCTTTTTTTTCTATTCATTATATAGATTAAATAAGTTAACATGTGTATTTTTATTTTTTCTAACTTTATTATTTTCGGAAATATTGCAGGATGAAATTTGCTAAAAATGACGCGCATCACTAACCCTAAAATATCACATATTTGAATACACTAATTATAGAAACTCCGTTCAAATTCTATTCGAAACTTAAAAACATGTTTAAATTTTGAGATTTTGCAAAATATTTAATTTTTTAAAATTTTCAATTTTATTAAAAAAAATAAATTTTGAAAATTGAATATTTTTATAAACTCGATGAGCTAAACTTTTAAAAATATATTAATAAACGCCCTAGAGTATTGTTGACAACTCCAGAAAAAATCAAAGTGGGATTTCTGTAACTTTGAGAAATATTATTTTTTTTTGTATACCAGCATTATAAACGAGGTTTTCTGTTGCAAGAAATCGTTCATAAAAGGGCCTTTTACAGCACAAATGATGACGTATTAGGTTTTACGGCACGAATGATTGCGTCATCACACATTCAGCCAATCGCGAAGAGAGAATCTTGGAGTGGTAGCGGCACATGGAACAGCCGACCACTGTTTTCTCGAACAGATGTCAAGCACCCGAGACGTCAGAAGAAAGTTGTTTCGCGAAATTAAGTTTGATTCTCTTGTAAATTTATAATGCTGTTATACAAAAAAAATAGCGTATGCAACTCGTTTATAATGTTGCTTTATTGCATTCGTACAAATTTGAAAACTCGCTCCTAACGTCGCTCGTTTTCAAAACATGTACTCATGCAATAAAGCTTAACATTATAAACTAATTGCATAAACTACTATTTACGAACCAGTGTTCAGTAGATTGCTGCAACAGACGCGTTTCTTGCGTTACTGGCGATGTGTTTCTTTGGATGAAGCAGTAATTTAAGTACTTCTCAAGGGAGTACAACTTAACGATTGTGTTTGGTTATTAAATGATGGATTCTTGACTCACGTTATGACTGATATTTTGAAATTTTCTGGTCCCTCATTACTGACTTAAAATATTTGTACTCGCTTACCTTAGAATTTCTGAACTTTCGACACAATACACAGTTCTAATGCCTTAGCGAATTTACTTTCAGGTGTGGAAAAATTCCATTTTCTTTATTCAACTTTTTAGCCACTTTATCACGTTTTTGGTTGCTGCAAAGTGTCGTTTAATTTTATTGTGTCTCCAACTTTTAAAAATTTGACAAAATTTGAATTTTCAATGTCTTGTGATCTGTTGACCGAAAGGAATCGATAAATTTCTTAATAATGTCTTTCTTGTCGGATTTTTCCATTAACGGCGAAGGATTTTTAGTGTTGAAAAAAATTATCTGTTATAGTACTTTGTACTGTCCGAAATTTCTCACGGAGATACAGTTTTTGTTGCAATTTTCTTTTCTTGGCGGGTGTTTCTCGTTCTGCAATTAAACTCTTGTTTACCTCCTCCACATTCATTTCGCAGACACTTTACGAACTATCTGAAGAGCTTAAATTGTCACTTCCTTGATTTCCAGTTTTCATTGTCTTCTCTGGACGTTCTTCTACTTTCGTTAATGCCACGGAAGCCACTGATCTCGACGCTCTCTTCACTAACAAAAAGCCTTTTTGGAAGCGGACTCCTTTTTTTTCGACAAGAATCACAAATTCGCCAATCTAATGATTCTTCTAAATCGTGTTTCCATAGTAAATCGTGGTTCGCGCTTCTTGTACATTTTCGATTCTTAAAATCGTGATCGGAAAGGTTAAATTAATTGAAACATCTGTCGTATCTCATACGGTGATCACCACTCATGTTGCACAGTGTACGCACGATTCACAGAACAAACTCTAGCACTCTTTCTTTATAAGATGCGTATTGCGACTGATGCTCAGAAAATTTTACTCAAGTCGCTTGACAAGTGGTCTATTGTATTTCAAGAACGAGGTCAGGAGGCTACCACATCCCTAGGACACAAAGGGACGCAGGAGTAAAATTCGTTTCGCTGACACGACGAAAAGCAGTAGTAGAAATCGTTTCTCTGTCACCGATCCCTTCTAGGGACAGAGTGAACATATGAGTTACTAATATTTCTTGAAACCCTAATCAGGCAGACGGTCATTCTTTTTATAGTTCTTCAGCACTTGGATCAAAGACTGACCGAACTCAATTCGTTAGTGCATGGGTAGGCAGAGCTTGCCCTCAAACTTAAAATTGATTTTTTAGAACTGTATGTGTGGAGTGCCCTCTTTTTTTCTTAGTGTATTTTATAGAAAATTGAACGAGGAATACGCTTATATTTTTTTAAATGTTTATCTCAATGAGTTTATATAGAAATTTTCATTTTTTGAAAAAAATACTTTTTAAAATAAAATATTTATTTTGTGAAAAATGTATTTACAGGGGAATAAAATACACATTTCAAAGTATTAAATAAAACAAATAAGAAATTTTTATATTAAGTACTTTCGGAGCAACAATTGATCATATTTTGTGAAGTACGCGCAAATTCCAAAATTTAATATATTCATAACTACGCAAATAATCAATTTTCAGGCAAATAAAGAAACACTTTTTTTTTATGTCCAGATTTAGGAAAAAAATTATCGTAAATTTTAAAAAAAGTCTTGTCAACTCTTGTGCGATTTGACGTGGAATGGCTCTATAGGGGAAAGAATTATCCACTTTTCCTGCATGAGGTTCCCTCCAAATAATATCTTACGTTGAGAAATTCCCATTTTTCGCTGCAGTCCTATACTGTCAGTGTGAAATTTGTGTGAATTCTTCTCATTGTTGGACTTGAACTTGTAATAGTTACGAGGCTTTATGTTTTATATATTTAATGTCAAAAACTGTTTGTGGCATACTATTTGGAGAAATGTATTCTGTGAACATTTTCTTAAATTCTGGAATCCCTTCACCCTAATCCAAATACATGTTGAATTCTGATACAGATGGATTCGTTCTTTGAGTGGTATCGAGTTAACTGAAATTAGCCCAGTTAGGTTATCTCTCTTAAAAGTACCATTTAAATGTAATATGAAAGAAAAATAGAAAATAATTTGTATCATAATTTTGTACGAACGTTTATTACAATAATTTCATATTACCATCTTAAGCAGTGTTCCCATACTATGCAGCGATGCATATTTGAGAAGTTATTCCCAGAAGTTCATTATTGGTAACATGGATGGGAGAGAGATAACAAAGGCAGCTTTCTTTTCTCAACCTTAATGTTACAAAGACCGTATATTCAATAAAATGGTATATTCAACTTTATTAAAATCGTGAAGAATATTTACACAGATATGCACAAGGTAATGTTACAAGTTTTTCTACTCCCATTCTATAATGCTGTCATTTGATGGCTTTAGCCAGTTGCGTAATGATACTCATTACAATACAGATTTTATTATGATACAGGTTCTTGACCAATTACAGAGAAGTTTACAAGCCAAGTATTGACAATTAATCATTGAGAATCGTTCTAATAAATGTTTCGTTCGATTGTGTTCATTAATATTGCACTTCATATTATATTACGCTTGTCAGTTTTAATTTCTTTTATTATTAGTAATTTTTCGTGGAGTATTATTTAAAATAAGTTGGATTGGATTTTATTCTTGGGTTTTGTAAATGGTTCTTCTAACACCAATTCTGCACTTTCTCTTGTTTGTTAAGAGAAGGAAATGACTTTGTATCTAAATGGAATAGCGCTGTTTACAGGTCACTCCCAAGAGCGTAATTCGTAATTGAAAATTGAATGCTGAACAAAAAAGAAAAGAAGTAAATTGCAAAACTGTAGGACAAGTTCATCATGTTTCATTTCTCATTTCCAGGGCATACAAAATACCCGAGATAAGATTATTTTAGTATTGTAATGTAATGTTTATTATTTAGTAAGAGAGAGGGGGACAGCCTAGCATTCATAGAAATGTAGTATTAATGAAATAAAAATATTATATTTTTCAGGAATCTTGTTATTCCTGGACAAAACAAAGCCATAGTGTTGAATGATGGGTTGGTTAAGGCAGTTACACCAATGCTTGCCATTCCCACATTCCCTGTTGTATTTAAGTTACTGGGTACCTTACGAATGGTTGTGGATGGGCAAGGTAAGATCTTATGATTAATTTTCAGTATTCACTGAAAAAATTTGGATTTAAATTTTATGTAGATTGTTTTAGTACATTATCTTATTTTGTATGTGTTTCTAATGGTAATTTCCTAATTTGCAAGATATATAACATATATCTATTATTATTGTAGAAGATGCAGCCTGTGAACTTGGGAAGCAAAGAGATCTTGTTGATAGATTAGTAAAGTGGTGCGACACTGATGACCATCCTGGAGTACAAGGAGAAGCCAATCGCTTATTGGCATGGCTTATCAAAAATAGTCGGTAAGGTGATATTGCATTGATGAACATTTTGCTGTGGGACTGTAAATTAGTTTCATCATTTTCACCACAGCTATCTTGATGAAGGCAGGCAAAACTTTAATATTCTTTGTATCATTCCAGTAATGCAGAAGTTTTGAGTGTAATGATAGAAGCAAAAGCTCTTCCATGTTTGGTTAAGATGGTCTCTGTAGAACATGCTGTTATGCAAATTGAGGCTTTAATAGCTCTTGTTTTGACTGTTGTTATGAGACCTGATTCAGTCAATTCGCTGCTTGAAGCAAATATCGGAGAAAGTTTGTATAAACTTTTGAAAGAACATGGTGCCTCCCTTTCAAAGGAAGTACTGCTCAATTTACTGTGTCTTATAGAAGAGCTTGTTAAAATAGGTAAGTGAGCTTCATTGCTATCGTTTTCTCTTTTTTAGTCTTTGTCTTCTCTTGGCTCTCTCTTTCTGTCTGTGTCTCTCTGTCGCTCTCTCTGTCTCTGTCTCTCTCTCCTCTCTCGTGCATCTAAATGGGTGGTGGAATACTTGTATGTTAAGTGAGTGATTATAAAAAATCTTCAATAACAACTTTAATGCCAACCTAGACAGTTTTTAGCAAAGATAGTGATAAATCGACAAAGCTATGAAGTTGGTAATATGTAAAGAAGGGAATAACACGAGAATAAATGTAATAAAGCGTGACTTGACTTTAGAAACTAGGGGTGCTACAACAGCACATACTGTATTTATAATATCTGTACAACCACAATAATACAACACGAAACTGCAGTGTTTCTAATCACAGCACATATTTTTCCCACTGCGCTTTGATTCGAACTCAGGTCCTAAGAGTTAACACACCAGACACGTTACTCTAACACTTTGTACATCTCTACTTAACCTTCCCTCTTATAACTCCACTTTGACTGCCATGTGCATCATGTATGATGCTTAGTGGGTTTTTGTGACTGGCCGCGTGCATCATATGCGATCACGTTCAGGGCTGTGGATTTTTGCTTGTGAATCATATACAATCACAGTTACATTGAAACCAAGTAGGTGACTTATTCTGCTGGCCACGTGTAATAGATATTTGTCTTTGGCTGTGGGTTGGCACCCCTGAGTCGTCGGAAATATTAATTTTTTTAGAGCATCCACTCCCAGTGACTGGACACGTAATTGAATGACTTTGGTCACATTATATATCTGCAATAAATATACGGATATCATAAGAGATCGTTGTGTTCCATGTGACCGTCTACGCACGAATTCAAATTTTATACGTTACGAATGTTTCGCAACCGTCCTTGCTTTGCGTCAAGGCCAGTGTGCGGTGTGTGGAGATCCAGTGTGCCATTTGTCGTTCTTTTGCAAGGCTTCTGTTTTGTATTGAGTGGCTAAAGTTCAGTTTTGCCTACATGTTTTATGCATTTGATATTGTGTAATTATGGATACGCAGGATAAAGAAATTCAGATGTGGCTTCAGGACTTGAGTAGTTTCGAAAATTCTGTGTTCGCTGATGATAGTGTTTGTGATCCTGATTATAAAGCTTCGTCACTCACTAGCAACAGTGAAAGCGAATCAGAAGTGCATTGTAGGAGCAGATTATATGACAATAAGACTACAGTCACTGATTGTGCTCCTTCTACGTCTGGTAATAAAACTTGTGCGCCGTCGTTATCAGATGAGGAACTGTCATCAGATGTTTCTGAAACTGAGAGTGAACTAGAGGGAGATAATGTAACATCTGATGCTAAGAACACTGTAACAAGAATTATATGGTCAGATGTGGTCGGAAATGTGAATCATTTCAACTTCTCTGGTGCATGTGGAATGACTGATTCGTTTTTGGATACTTTGTCGAGTGAAACTCGTCCTATAGATGTTTTCAACGTCTTTGTTGATGATGAAATTTGTAATTTGATTGTTCAGGAGACAAACCGTTATGCTGAGCAAAAAATTATTGAAGGAATCGCGATGGAAACATTGACACCCTCAGCAAGAATTACTTCTTGAAAAGAAGTTGATGTTCAGGATGTGAAAAAGTTTCTAGGAATTATTCTATGGATGGGTTTAGATGAGAAACCAAAAATGCAGGATTACTGGAGTAACAATCCTCTTTACAGTAATCAACTTTGTTCCATTATGCCGAGAAATAAGTTTGAACTTATTCTTAGTTTAGTGCACTTCTCTGATAATGAAAACTGAGATGTAAATGACAAATTATATAAAATAAGCAGATTGCACTACTTAATGAATGAAAGATTTCAAAAAGCATTCACTCCAGGTGAGGCAGTGTGCATTGATGAAACAATGGTCCCGTATCGAGGCAGGCTGTGCTTCCGTCAGTATATTCCAGGAAAACGCTTTAAGTATCGAGTGAAAATGTATAAACTGTATAGATGGAGGATATACGTGGAGTATGAAGCTGTATTGTGGAAGAGAATATGCTGGAAGAGATGTGACAACAACTGTTGTGTTGGAAATGATGGAACCCCTGCTGAATTCTGCGAGAACGCTGTACACTGACAACTTCAACACAAGTGTAAATCTAGTACACTTTCTTCTAGAGAAGCAAACCCATTTGGTTGGAACACTGCGCCCAAGAAGAAGATTAAATTCCAATAAAATTTTTAGGCAGAAACTGAAGAAAGGTGAAATGTGTGCGGCAGAAAGCAACACAAAAGTCATCGTAGGAAAATGGCGTGATAAAAGAGATGTTCTGTTTTTGACAACAAAGCACACACCAGAGTTAATAAGGGTTGAAACAAAAAAGGGAGCCGTAGAAAAGCCCAATGCAATTGTTGATTATAATAAAGCCTAAATATTTATAGACCTGCCTGATCAGAAAAAAACATATGGGAGCCCTCTTAGAAAATCATTGAAATGGTACATAAAAGTTGCTTTTGAAATATTATGCAATACTGTAGTTATAAATTCGCATTGTTTGTTTGAGAAAATTACAAATAGTAAGATGAGTATAACTGCTTTTCGAGAGTCTTTAGTGATGTCATTGTTGGAGGTAAACAGAAATGCTGCACAAAGTGAAGCTGCAAATAGTAACCATGTGCTGGTGGAAACTGAAGTGAGGCGTCATTGCAACACTTGCTACCAGAAGTACTAAAAAATGAAGGGACGTGCATTCGCTATAAAGAACACTAAACAGGTGTCCTTGAAATGTCAGGGATGTCCGTACAACTTCATGTGCATGACTTGCTTTTTATGAATCACAAATCAGTGCCAAAGTGAATTGTTTCTCAAAAGAATTAATTTCAGTTTTTTGAAAATAAATATTATTTACATGTGAGTGTTATTTTACAATTATAATTCCCGTTTCCTACTAGCACTATACCCGTGCATTATACAGTGTGGCGCAGAGAAATGGGAAAATTTGAAGTTGATGTTGGCAGCCCTGTGGATGTACAATAAGTGGGGAGGTGACGGCAAACTGT
Source organism: Teleogryllus occipitalis (assembly GCA_011170035.1). NCBI lineage: Eukaryota > Metazoa > Arthropoda > Insecta > Orthoptera > Gryllidae > Teleogryllus > Teleogryllus occipitalis. The sequence continues at coordinate 126,058 of BLKR01009070.1, read as the reverse complement.
CGGGTAGTAACGGACATTTAGTTGCAATGGAGCAGTGGAGTGGTGTGGAACGTGCGGTCGCCGTGAGAACGTACTACCGACATGGTGACAGTGTGACCGCTGCCCAAAGAGTGTTTCGGCGCCACTATGGAATCCCACCCCGAGGTCAAATTCCTTCTTCACACGCAATCAAAACGTGGGTTCGTAACTTTGAAGAGACAGGTTCGGCCTTGAAAAAAAAAGCCTTGTGGAGGTGTATTGTCTGTTCGTACCCCAGAAAACATTGATGCTGTGCAAGCTGCAGTGGTGAGGAGTCCTCGTCGTTCGGTGCGAAAATTGCCTCGTCATTAAGGCTCGGGCGTCGGAGCGTGCAAAGAATACTCCACGCCCTTAAATTTCATCCTTACAAGCTTCAGATTGTTCAAGAACTTAAACCTAATGATTCTGTATTGCGCCAACAATTTTGTGAAAAACTGTTGGCTAAAATCAATGATGTAAACTTTATTGAAAATCTTTGGATGTCAGATGAAGCCCATTTTCGAGAGTCTTTAGTGATGTCATTGTTGGAGGTAAACAGAAATGCTGCACAAAGTGAAGCTGCAAATAGTAACCATGTGCTGGTGGAAACTGAAGTGAGGCGTCGTTGCAACACTTGCTACCAGAAGTACTAAAAAATGAAGGGACGTGCATTCGCTATAAAGAACAGTAAACAGGTGTCCTTGAAATGTCATGGATGTCCATACAACTTCATGTGCATGACTTGCTTTTTATGAATCACAAATCAGTGCCAAAGTGAATTGTTTCTCAAAAGAATTCATTTCAGTTTCTCTTCCAAATCTTGACATTCAGCACACCTGGTTTCAACAGGATGGAGCCACCTCACACACTGCACGGCAGTCTATGGCAGCAGTAAGACGTTTGTTTGGGGATAGGATTATTTCAAAGAATGCTAACATCGCTTGGCCGCCGCGGTCTCCAGACCTCTCAGTTTGTGACTACTTTTTATGGGGACATCTGAAGAGCGTTGTGTATCAGACTAGACCAACAAATCTTACCCAGCTGAAGACTCAGATTGAAGAAAACGTCGCTAACATCCCGGAGGACACATTGCGCCGGGCTGTGCAAAATCTTCAGCATCGACTGACTGAATGTGTACGGTGAAGTGGACAGCACCTAAGTGATGTAATTTTCAAAAAGTGATGACTAAGTAAATTTCCATTCTTGTAAAACATATTATTAGCATAAAATAAAATTTTGTAAGTTTCCTTCATTTTTTTCTAAATTTTTCAAGTTTTCCTGTTTCTCTGCGCCACCCTGTAATTGATGCACATGGCCACATCTAATCCTTACACAATTCACTTTTCCCCATAGCACGTCATACACAGTTTGAACTGTTTTTTGACGTAAAATAAATCCTTATTTTCACTTTGCGCATTAAATTGGCTGTGTGCATCTTAAGCAATCACACGCATTATTGTAGCAAAAATTACTTTATACAGGAAAATAAAGCTTTATTAATCATTGATAACTAATTTAGAATGAAATTATAAAAGAAAATGGTCTTGGCCCGTGTCAAAAGTTCATGAAATATCCCTTGGCAGTCAAAGTGTTAAAAAAGTTGAATATTTTCAGTTCTCAATCCGCAGTTTTCAAAAATTCTGAATTTTTTATTTACAATATTTCAAGATCGAGTTTTAAAGAATACACTTTATTGAGGAAAAAATATCTATTATCGATATTGTAATTTTGCAAAAGTAAATTTTTTGTTTGCAATTTTTGAAAATAGAGTTCCTAGAGCCTTTTAATTAGCTGTTAATTTTGGATGCGTTTTCGTTGACTTTCAATAATCCGATGTTACATTTTCTAGGTTGGCGCTGCTAAACTAGAGGTAGAAGCACCCACGATTTTGTGAAATCCAAAAGAACCTAAAATGCGGTGATGCTACCCTTAATTAGAATAAAATTAGCCTTTCATTTTGCGTATGATTTGGCAGTGTTTTGTTCTTGGATGCTGATAGCCTTAGATGGCTGGCCACAACTTCAGTTACACTCTTAGTTCCTCCCAGACAGGAGAAGTAGGGTGTTTTTGTTATCGACGTAGTTCAAAGCGCTGGTTTCCGAGAGACTCTTCATGCAGCGTAAACAGAGTGAGTCATTTCATGAATTTTCATCGTCGCCCGACAGCCGGTCGTTATTGCAATATACTCGTTGTTTGTAAATGACGCTAGTGCCCTCTGGAGTTAAAAATAGCGCTTCGAGTCTTGGAAATACACTTTTAAGTTCCAGTGACATCTATACTCATTCACGTCGTGAAGACAATGGGCTCTTATGGACAATGTTATTCTTGTGGAAGAATCGCATGTACTGTTGCCAAATCGATTTATGCAAAAGTAGAAAAAACATTCTTGTAGAGAAAATGACGAGGAACGCGATGGTAATCATGAAAAAAAGTCATTCAAATGATATTTAAATAAAATAATGAAAACGCTAGATTTCTGCGGAACTGCCTTTTTAACACCCTTTTATTCAGATCGTGAAAACATATCCAAAAATTGGCGGAATTATTTCGGAAAAAATCGATACAATATTTCTGTTACGCCAGCTGGGGGAAATAATTTCACTTTATCAATAAGTCAAAATGTATCTCTTTAAAAAAATGAATGTCGACGAAAATGTGTGGATTTTTAATTCGTACTTTAAAATATATCGTCGCTGGGATATTTTCGTTCTTGAAATCGAATTAAAAATTTCCAGCGACAAAGTTTTGGGTATAATGATGAAATTATTTTCTGCCATCACCCGAAGGTCTTCTGATGCATTACTTCCCTGTGCATAAGATGTTTGTTTTGAAGTCGAGCCACGCTCTACGTGAGGCTCGACGGGAGACACCACGAAAAGACAAGGCAAAGATACAGAATGTGTAACCCATAGGGTTGAATGGAAGTGTTTGTTTATAAGATGTCATCAACAGAAGGGACCTTCCAAATCAATACTCGAATTTTCACCAAAAGCCCTATTTACATTATATATTTCATATTGCTGGGTATTCTGGTCAGTCGATTTTTGTTTGTTGAGTGAAGATGGATGTGCAGTGGTAAAGAGAAGTAGGCACGAAATTTAGTGAATCGTTTAGTGGGTCTATTTTAAGAGACCTAAATAGATAGCAGAGAAAAGGGTGAAATAATTAAGTGGAAAAAATATTTTCAAAGTATTCGAGAACTTAAAAGGGAAACATCCAAAATGGAGTCAATTGTTTGAATGAATTTTGCAGAGCAACAGGCATAAGCAGACATTCCTTCTTTTAAAGGAAACCGGAAAATGAGAATGGAGAAATACTGAATCCGAGAAAAATAAAATTAACTGGAATGAAGTATAAAATCATTAGGGAAATGAAGTTCGACGATTTTGTACATATAATACGTATCAATTTCCATACGTTTCTATTTTTAAGTGCTCCTGCAACAATCGTGCATGTAATGAAAGATGTTAATGCTAAACATTTACCAAATTTTATAATGACATATTCTACATTTTATCGCTTCTTGATAGAAATGGGATTTGAATGTGGAAAGCGAGAAAAAAAAATGGAATGATATAATACAATAATGTGCCGATATTCATGACTACGAGAAATGCGAAAGTTTAGAAATGAAAAAAGAACATAATGTACTACGATGAAAGTTGGATAAATGTTGGACATAGTATTTCGTTTATTGCGTAAATTAATTAATCAATATTTGACGCCACAATCAATTAATTATTTTCATTTTATAAGAGAATACATATAAAGGTCCCCTTGTATATTAGGTGTTTACGCTAATAAAAATATTACGGCTATAATAATAATATAATAATAGTAATAATAATAATATAATAACAATAGTAATAATAATAATATAATAACAATAGTAATAATAATAGTGCGAATAAACAATTTTTTCAGTAGAAGCATACACTGAGATAGGTAGTTGTGATTTTGACGATTCTGGAGCAAGCGAACCTCTCGCGTTGGCAACAATACGCGGATTCTCCATAAGACCCATTGTACCTTCCAGTGGCGAAACTAGTCATGCAGTTGGGTATTCTGAAAATCGTATCTTACACTTTTTTGTAAATTAGCCCCTTTCATTGTTGTAGCAGGCACTTCTCGATAGCCAGTGTACTGAAATGACTGATCCTGATATTTCCCATGGAATTTCTCAGGAATGGCTTCACAGTCTTTAATGTAATCAGATTCCTTTCACATAATGCTGCAGAAAAATTGACTGAGGGGAAAGGGGACTTAGTTGTATCAACCGAACCGTCTCTTGATAATTTTTTTTTCTAGACCAGGTTGTCCAAGAAATATTTCAGCTATGTCTTCAGGCATGTGTTTTGCATTATCAATGTATACATTTGCCAGTTCATTTCGAGGCTGCTCACTGTCAAAGAATGGAAATTATTTTATTAGGAAAGAAAACGTTTCTGAAGAGAAAGACGCTTTGTTGGTGGAAAACTGCCTTTTGTCAAGAAATTCAATAAAATGAGTTTTCAAAATCTTGAAATCGATGAGTCACTACTGTATCAATAATTTTAAAGTAATCAATTTTGAGTCTCGAAGAATTCCGACTCTGAATGGCCATGACGGCTTGAACGCAGCTTTCAATAGTCTCTTTACATCTAACACGGCATTTTACTACTCCCTCTGCGGCATATCACTTGCCTCATGATTCCGGATTGTTAAGCAAAAACCGCATTTCGATATCTTGAACCATTTGAAAGTTATGGGAGGAACCCATAGTCGGTGGGACATTCTCTAGAACACTAAATCTTTAGCATCATTTATTGTTTCATAAAGAAAACACGAAAAAAGTCACCCAAACAACACTACTTTCCCACAACGTTAGGTGATGTGAATTTGCCCGGCCGGGGCGTGGACGTGCATCACGGTACATTAGTGCACGAGGTGGAGCGAGTGAGGAGATAGCGCGCCCAGTATTCTCGACATAACACTGGAGTTCACTGAACGCGCAAGCTCGCATCGTTGTGCGCATGCGCGGCAGAGCCACCCACCCACTGTCAATCCACAGGCACTCCCCCAGGCGGGCTCCCTGCTCAGCGGGTCTGCTAATTATCTCGGGTGTAAACAGGGGAAACGAGTCGAAAATATTTAATTTTCTAAAATAAATTCAGAAAAAATTGAATAAATGGCACACGTAACTACAGATTTTGTTGAAAAATAATTTGGGTATTCTAATGCTCTCAGATTACCCTTCAGCTTCGCCACGGGTGCCTTCCTAACGTGAAAAGCAATATAGCTTTGGCGAAATTGTAAAACAAAGCAAAACGTGGTGCTAAAACAGCACACACTTTCTCGCCCGTATTTTCATGCAGAATTGCACGAAAAGTATTCAAATTTTCTAAAAATTGCACATAACTTTATTTTAAAATCTATCTTTAAGGAATAGATTTCATTAAGGGGGGAGAAATCTCTATCGTTAATATTGTAGTTGTAGGAAGACTTCAAAAAAAATTTTTTGAACTTTTGCGATTTTCGAAAAATTAGGATTTTCAACGAACATGAGACCTGCACCATTCTCTTTAAACGTCCTTCACACTAGCCAACAACAACAAATCAGAAACGTTGGAGCCATTTTTTTAAATGTTCCAGGGGCTTAATGTAAAGTACCCCCAAAATTAAAATATCAATTTCAAATTCAAGGGGCTGTGATCAGCCAGATCGATTGTGGAATATCAATTTTGGAGAAAATCGGCTGAGCGGTATAAGCTGTGGGTCACATTCATTTGAAAATCGGTACTTGTTCCCTTAGGCACATAAAATTGAGAAGTTGAATGTAAGAGCGTTCATTCATTCTCTAACATTATTCACAGTATGTTTTCTCCGTATTCACTTGAAATTCTTCAAATTTAATAAGTTCCAAGGAAATACTATTCGTAGGTTTTTGAAAATTTATTTTTAAAAATATGGTACTAGTCCTATGGATAAAAATTAAAATGAATTATGCCGCGCGATTCACTCATTCACTTAAAGTTGCCAACGTCGTGAAAGAAAATTATGGCAAATTGAGTGAAAAATGCCTTTGGGTAAAGGAATTTCATCAACGCCTCTCACATAGATCTATTGAGTTGGTATTTGTTTAATTCTCCATGTACCCACTAAGATTGCAGCGCTAAAACATGCTTAGCACGTTTTTGGAAATTTCGTTGAATCTTCTGGCCGCATCTGAAAACAAATTATCGGTTCCCCATCAGGAGGTCGAGATGCGTCAAATGACATGTCATAATCATGTCTCGATTGGTGCACGGGAAGTGGTCTAGCCGTGAGTGACAGTACCGCACATCCGAACATCTGCACACTCGAAGTTACTCAAATATTGTATTACTTTACATGTAGCCTCAAAAACGTTTTCAAAATTTTCTCAAATGACTTCAATTTTATTTATTAAATTAAAAGACGCTTGCCGCAGGTCTCATTTTCGTTGAACTTTGAATTTTCAAAAATCGCAACAACAAAAAAGAGAAAGTGTATGCTGTTGTAGTACCACTGAAGTCTTTAAACTGTACGGATAGTGCAAAATCCACTGAATAACATGACGTAAATGCCCTTTTTGATTAATCCTTTTTATTTAAAAAAATACTTAAATGTTAGTTTGTGATGCACTATCACCCTTGATATACATTATTTCATTTGTGAGTACAAGTACTTCAAACTATTTTTATGAAGTTTCTCAGAAACTCAAGTTTTTCTTTGAAAATTAGTTCTAAATTGTGCATATACAGAATCACTCAATGGACATTTCTTTTTTTCGAGCGTGTAATTTCTGGATCCTCCGTTGTTTTTGTTGTTTTTCTCTCGTCATGTTGCAATTGATGCCTTCCCCTCCCCCATGCCTTTCTTTTTGCCAGGGGCTCAGTGCCATTAGTAATCGGGGTTCCCAGTCGTTCACCCGACCAGGAATCCTTGGTATCTCGAGTTGGTCAACTTCCGTGACTTCTCGTTAATAGTTAATATTTAAGCAATTTGGCTAACGGCTCCAGCTTTCTAATACTTCTCTGTTATAAAATTATTGTAGTCAAACTTTTGAAATTGAAATGTTTTCTCTTGTTTTCAGATAATATGAAGAAGCATCTTGTAGAGAAGGAGGTGGTCTCAGTTTTGAAACCTTTGTTATCAAGGCAAAACCTTGTTGAGACAAGTGATAAAATAAATAGATTGATTGCAACTCTGGATGCAGGCTGAACATGACTTATATACACGTAATGATGGAAGTTAGAGCAATGTTAATTTATTAATATTGTTATATTTTTATTATTATTATTATTATTATTATTATTATTATTATTATTATTATTATTATTATTATTATTATTTGTAAGATGATTTTTTACCTACTTATGGTGCATTACATATTGAAGGTGATGTAATTAAAAACACAATTTGATTTGTAAAGAAATTTTAATTTGTGTTATATTTTTAAAACTTAAGTAATGTGAAAGGTGACTTACCATTTCCTGATAACCATATGTACATATTTTTTGTTCATTATATTTTGTAAATGAAACATCTGTATGTGTTTGTTCTACATATTGCAAAATTGAAATGAGTGAATTTATGTTATGAAATTAAGTATTATTTTTTTAATACAATTTTCATTTGTGAATAGTTTGCATTCCTTACATCATTCATACATATTTCTAAGTATTCATGTATTATGCTACTCAGAATTAACACAAACACATTATAAAGCTTCATTTGAATGCGGATGTTTTAGTGAATTGCGAAAATGGCAATATCTGCAATTTCTGAGTATTTCTTATAAAGAAATATTTGTATTTGTACATGCTGCACAGGTCAGTTAATGGAAATATTGAAAGAGCAATGAATGAAGTTTTGAGTAACAAATTGTTTAGTAGGATGTAATACTGCATTGGGCACACATTTTGTAAAAACTGTAAGGATACTACTTGTGGACTGTTGTATGATTGAAGAATTGATTCTCAAGTAGCTGCTCATAGATGCTTGACATATTGTATAATATTATTTGTGTTGAAATGGAGAAGATGAAAACCACTAATTAATATAATTTTTACATTCAGAATATTCATTACATTCTTACATTGTATGGTACAGTATTTTTAGATAAATTCATGTGCTTGAATTTGCATTAAATTTGAAGTGGTTTTCTGAAGTTTAAAGACGTTTCATGAATGTTTAATGCTCTTCTTGTTAAATTTTTGGTTACCACTTGCTTAATTTGTGCTACCAAAGAAACTACATTACAATAATTGTTATTGCAAATGAATCAAACTCTTTCATTAAAGGAGACAACATCTGTAAAATTTGTTGATAATACTCCTTTAATAACAAATTTTGCCAAATTTATCATTATTGCACATTGTATTGAATTGACATACCTAGAGACACAAGGTAGTAATTACACACTATCATCCATTGTTATTAAAAATAATTTGAAAATAGTGATTAAGATGAGTTAGAGAGTAATGAGTTAGAGAAATTTAGATAATTTGCATGCTGCCATTAACACATTTAATGTTTGCCTATTTATTGACAAGAAATAAAAAATAATGTGTAATATGACTATTACAATGGATGCTTTTCATATTTAAAAAAATGTATGTATGTGTATATATATAATGCATACTATTTTTACTGCTTTAAAGTGTCATTTACAAATATCTCTTTTGCAATCATAGATATGAATCAAGCAAATCATGTAAATTTTTGAAATATTTTATGAAATTCAAACATTTTTTCATTTTTTAAAATTTTTCTTCTTCACATTTGTGGATGTAAAGCTTGGTAAAAAAAAAATAATTTGTGACTTTTTGGAAATTTTCATAGCAGGAATTTGAAATTTGTAGTGTTAAGAAAAGAAACAAAGAAGAAACATTTTTTTTACTACATGAGTCAAACCCTATCTTTTAGTGAATATCAAAGATTTTTTTAACTATCTTCCCTTTTTTAAGAATTTTTGGATGTTTTGAAAATTTATTTTGCTTCAAAAAAACTTTGTTTGATTTTTATGAGTACATTCCAGTTTTTCTGGGCATTAGGTAGGGTGCCATCTCTCCTATCAATAAATTACTTTATGAAGCAATATTTTTATAAACAAAAATGAATCTTGATTTCAGTGTTTTCTATTCCTTTCCAAAAAATACATATTTGTTTGAATTTGTTACCCAAAATATATACATCATTATATTTATTGATGCATTCTCAATGGCTAATGCTTCAAGTTTTGCCTCTGAAGAGGAAGAGTTATCATATTCCATGTGTTTCTTTGCTCTTGCAAAATAATCTCTTACAAAGACAAGTGTCATAAAATTATTTTCGTACTACTAATAAAAATTCATATTCATTTTAATGTTTCATGCTACAGAATGAACAATACACACAGAATAACATTTTCCTCTCTATAAATTAGTCAACTGAATAAAGTTCTACATATTATTGTAATTGTTGTTGAATTTCTTTAATTTCTTAATTTAACATAATCTATACTTGTATATAAGGGTAGTTAATGTGAGCAGCATTGATATTATATTTATCTTTTGTTGTTTGTGACTTTTTTGGACTGATTTATCAAAAAATGACAGTACCTTTTAATCCTTTTGTAGGGACGCATTGAATTTACACATTTTGTTATCATTGAAAACAATTTCTCATATTTTCATGGCAATATATGGGAGAAATAACATACTTCCCTTGTAATATTATGTTCTAAACTTTTTTGGTAATGTATTTAGATGGTTCTACACAAGCATTTTTGTACTTTTTACAAATTTCTTTATAATGCCACAAGGTTTTTTATTTGTGTAAATTATGCAAAATTTATTTTTATTAGAATTTTGTAAGTGTATATAATTTTAATACTCTGCATTCACAACTGGAAAGAATTAATAAGTTTGACAATTATAATTTGTCAAGGCAATCTGTAAATGATGAAGATATTTTTGTTAATGTCAAATAGGTTTTAGGCAAATAAAACAAGTTTTGAATGTAATTGCTGTCTGCAATTGGTACCTAGCTGTTACAAGAGGAAGCAACCTCGATTGTTGCAGGAATTAATAATCACTACAGTGATGACAGTATTTTATTCTAGTCATTGAAGGAAATCGTTGAGTAATTTTTTAAAGCAATATGTTATATATGCTTTATCAATTGCTCTTGAGGGTTTCATGTTATTGAATTCCTAAGAAAAAAGGATAATCTTGCAGAGCTTACTTTCTTACAAAATGGAGAGAAAAATATAACTATTATATTACTGTCATTCACATTCTTAGCTAAGAATTAAATATAAAACAAGTAGTACAGGTATTTGTACTCTTATGTCTTCCTGACAGAAATGCCCCCAAACTTAAAAAGTGCCATTGATTACTTTCTGTTTTCTGTTATTTGTATCCAATGTGAACATTTGTACCAATGAATTTTGAATCTGTAGATATATTGAAGTAGGCACAGTGTTATTAAGATGAAATTTTTTTGAGTAATTATAAAAAAAGAAATAGTTGTTTTAATACACTTTCATGTTTTGATACTAGTGAACTTATGACATCTTTGGACAGTTTGCACTACTATTAAACCCATTCAAATAACTTAATAAATCAATTTTCATAAATTTGTTTAAGAAAGTGTATATTTAATTGTTACTTCATATTGTTTTTATATTGAATAGCATAAAAATAAATCTGATTGTCTGAACTAAGTCAAGACAAAAGTAATGATGTACTCTTCAATAAAATCTTACATTTTATATAAAAACTGATTTTTTCACCAAAAGAAGTTAGAAATTATAATGAATATAGCTTTTAGGAACCATTTAGTATTGGTTCTATTTATTACTGTAAATTATGTGAATGTTCGTTGCACTGAACTACTGCTGAATTTTGTAAATTTATTTAATTTTTGAACTTCAATACTTACTCTTATAGTATTGTATATTTGTGTCTTCTTATATTGAACATAAAGGTTTGCATTTGCTTTCAATTATGTGAAAAAATACATTGTTTATTTCAGATGCTTCATCCAGTCCATTATTGATTGAGTACTCATAAGTATGTTTTTTGAACTGTATACAATTTGAGAGGCATGTTTATGACAAAATCCAATTCTGAATCATTTCAGAATAGTGATTTCTAAAACAGAAAAATTGATTTATACCCAAAAAATAACACACTGAAAATATTCTAATAAAATTTTATTGTCAATTCAATGTATTTAAAAATTGATGTAAGAGAAATTAATTAAGTAATATAGAATAAATATAATAAAAATAAAAACATCAATCGTTAATTTAGGATTAGTACTTATATATTTTCTCAATTACCTTAGATTACTTTTGGCTACGAAAGTAAGTTGCAGAATGGTTTTGTAAAAATTTAAAAGATTTACACTATAAATTTCAATAATGCAATTGGTTACAATATCTATGTAACTTGTCAACAAGCTTGCTCTCTGATAATGCTTTTTTATTCTTGATAGAAGTGAAAACCAATGTGTGTGTAAAATTTATTGTGGGAAGAAAAAAACAACAAACTGCTGTTGTTCAGTTAAAAAAAGTATGTTATCAATTTTGAAAGTGAAATTATTTTATTACCATCATAAAAATTATCATCATTGTCAAGCATGTGGAAATTTTACCATTTTTATGATATAGTAGTGTCTTAAATGTTAAATGAACCAGAATGCTGTGCATTTCCCTTGTAACAGTATCTCTTCTCTGAAATTGCTTCACTTTTTGCATGATTGGGTTAGTTGTTAGTTTATTTCCTGATTACGTGTAAATTATTTTCAAACTGTCATTTTTAAAAGTATAATTTTATTATGAAACATTATTTGTATTGCCTTCTTTTTCATAACTTTGAATAAAGAAAGTGAAAATACTTAAGTTTTAGATTTTTTTTATTAAAGGCTTGAATACATGAAGCAGACTTCTGTTGTTAATTCAGAACTACCAGGTGCAAGTTAACATATATTTGGTCATTGTTGTAGTTTGGAAATAAAATAATGCCTATATTCTTTGTGGTAAAATGAATTTGAGAAAGGGGCTTTGGTTGATACAGTTGACAGGACGTCACTGTGACAAGATGACAAAAACGATGACACTGTATTCCAAAATTCCTTAATATATAAAAATTTGTGTATTTTAATCGTAGCCTTGCTAACGAAGTCATATCACTAGTTTTCACCTCTAGAAAAGGAATGATAGATTCAATCTGAAAATATTTTTTTCTTAGTATAGCTCAGTTAAAATAGTATTGCCTTAATGCCACCATATAGAGGAACAAAAAGTCACCTTTATCAGCCAGCAGGATTTAAGTTTGCCATCTGTTAAGAATAATCAAAACAATTTGTAGCTGAAGATGATGTATGTGTACACTTATTCCTAGAAATTATATTTCTTGTTTACATTATTTTTTCTTGTAAGATGATATTATGAAAAGTGTGGAATGACACTTGGCTCATAATACAAATAATAGTCTTGCTTAGTTACATAAACCTTGGCTATCACCTTGGTTTACAAATTTGAATCATGTCTTTTACTTGTAGTTTATCAGTCTAATGACATTAATACCCATAATGGCATTAGCGTAATGAAATGAGTGCAGGTCTGCCTGCATAACTTTTATCCAGACCCTCTTGATAAAAGTGTATTGCAAACACTAATAGGGTTGGTTTCTTAAATAATAAAAATATTCTTTAACAAATTCATATTCATCAGTCTCTACTACATAAGAAATGCTAACAGATTATAGCAGGCCCTTTTTAACCTGGCCCAAACGTTACATCACTGTATAATGGTGTATCTAACAAAAAATTGCTTCTGAGACATGTTTAGAAAAGCCAAAATTACATTATTAGATAATGTTACATTTCTTTCACATGACTTTCAAAATAACTGAAATAAATTGAATGAATACCAATTTCATTCTTCAGCTAAAAGTTTGCAGATTCGCTGAATAATATCGTGAGTACAGTTAATAATTAAAATAATTAAGAAATTGTACAAAAATTTTACTTCTCTCTAAAACTTGGAACTTACTCTTTCGTAGTCTTTCAGAATAACAAGAAATGAAAAATTTGGAAAATATTTGTTTTTTAAAAAATACACAAATATCGTCTTGAAATACCTCTCATGCAGTTAATAAGGACATTTCCATCAATTTGTATGCATTATTACATTTGTGAATGGAAGCACTTCAAATGACTAAATGAAGTTTTTCGAAAACTCATTAGATTCCTGTGAAAAAGAGCTTAAATTTCTCATTTACAGTAATGCTTAATCACCATTTTCTTAAAAACGACTACAAATTTTTCAATGAAAACTTCTATTTAGGGCGATTTTTTACTCTTATTTAATATTCTTGAAGTAATGATCCAGTTGTACAACTAGGAAAGCAAAAAGTTGAGAAATTATCAAAAAATGTACTTTGGGTGATGATAGATGGCAGCTGGCCAGGGAATGAAGCATGACCTTAAAACCTGATACCCAAAAAGTGGTGTTGTTTTTTTCAAAATGTCCATCCATCCGTCCGTCGTATGTGAACAAACCTAGCGCCTAAACCACACGTACAATCTTTTCCAAATTGAAGAAAAGCTTCTTTCCATCTGACTCTACTTGAAGCTTTGAAAATTTTCTCAAAAACAGCTCCAATTTTTTAAAAAAAATTTCTTGTAAGAACAGAGTATAATACACGTATAAAGGTGGCGTAGGTTCGATATCCACGGTTAACTCTAAATTTTCATAAATTCCAAAAGTTTGAATTTTTTCCAGCGTCTTCCTACAACTATAAAAATAAAGATAGAGATTTTTCCTACAGTTGAAATTGGTTGTCCATAAATATCTCTTTCATGAAAGTCATGTAGATTTTTTTGAAAATTTTAGTAGTTTTCGTGCAATAGTGCACGCAATATTTGCAATTTTAAAAAGTAACAAAAACATTTTTTTTCACAAATGGTTAAAAAAATTTCTTTACATTTTTGGTATGGATAGTACCAAATGCACCCTATCCGATGACATAAACACCATATTATTCTATTCTTTTGTTATTTCAAAAAGTACAAAAATGTAATTTCTTTCACTTGTTTCTCACGTCGGAAATATTTACACTATAGGTGATTTCTTCACTTAATTAGATTTATGAGTACATATGCTTTAAATAATATCAAATAAAATTTCGCGAAAACTCAGCAGTTTTCTGTGCAAACGAGCTCAAAATTCCACATTTTCAGAAACGCTCAAACGCCATTTTCTCAAAAATGGCTCAAAATTTTTCTTCAAATTTTTCCAATGGATAGTGCTAATTGCAATTGCTGTTTAATATGACGTAAAGTTCAATTTGCTGTATTCTTTTGTTTTATCAAAAATTACACAAATGCAATTTTTTTTAAAATATGTCTCTCGCCGTTAATATGCACATTTCCATCAATTTGTATACATTAATACATTTGTGAGTGGAAGCGCTTCAAATAAAGTTTTTCGAAAACTCAATAGGTTCCTGTGAACAAGAGCTTCAAATTTCGCATATACAGTAATGCTTAATCGCCATTTTCTCATAAAACGGCCTAAAATTTCTCAGTGATAATTGCTATTTAGGACGATTGATTGATTGATAGATTTTTTCTTGTTTCCGGGCGCGTCAACTGCTTCGGTCATTAGTCCCATTAGTGTAGTGCATGCTTTTCTCTCGGGAGATGGCGGTAATCTTCCCCCGCTGGATGGCGAGATCCGGCACAGACCTACCGTCGGCTAGTGGGGTTTCCCCCTAACCAGGACTCTCCCACCAGCGGGGCATCGCCCCAGCCGGGACAAGTTCTAAGCTCCCGACCGGTCTCCCGGAGTATGTGATAGTGTAGTGCATGTTAATGTAAGTGTGTGTGTAAGGGGAGAGGATAGGACAAGGAAGAGGAAGGGCAGATCGCGCGCGGTCCGTGGCCCGTTTGGTAGGGTACTGCTCCGGCATTCGCCTGGTGTTGATCGGGGAAATCACGGAAAACGGATCACGAATCAGAGCAGCCGGTCGCTAGAATTCTCCTCCAGAGAACGACTGAATTCGACATAGCTGAAAAGCTAGTGTCGAAAATCCTGTCGCCGTCAGAACTCGAACCTCGGACCTCCCGGTCAGAGGCGCTGCACTGACATCAGTTGATACAATGAGCTGCTACCGCTACTGGCTATTTAGGACAACGTTATAATATATATATATATATATATATATATATATATATATATATATATATATATATATAATTTAGATTCCACTATTTGGAAATCGAAAAGTTGCGAAAATTAAAAAAACAAAATTTTGGGCTGCAATAGATGGAAGCAGGAAAAAAGAAGAGACAAGACAGTACAGTACCAGTTCACACCAAGGAAATTAGAAAACTTTACTACGAGGAAGTCTGTGCCATTCTGTAGCACCTCTAGTTACCTGTATGTTCGTATTTTGAATTTTCGAAATTACATTTCCGTCTTTCGATGGAGGTGCAATCTCCAGTCTGTTGGGGCACCAGCCGCCACTGCCTTAACGAAATAACTAATTAAGGACAACAAATTTCATTTGAAGGAAAAATCTCTATCTTCAATTTTGTACTTTTACGAAGTCACTGAAAAAATCCCAACTTTTGAAATTTTCGAAAAATCAGAGTGAACACTGAAAAATAGACCCATGCGACCTTTATAAGTGAGTTTTACTCTATTTTGAGAAGAAATTTAAAGAAAAAATTTGAAGCCATTTTTACCCGAAGCCGAAATACTTCATTTGAAGTACTCTCACTCACAAATGCAGTATTGTATCCAAATCACTGAAAATGTGCATATTAACGGCGTGACATAAAATTACAACGACGTGACAACAAATAAATTTTTGAAAAACAACAAAAAAAGAATATAGCAAAATGAATTTTATGTCATCTGAAACAGCGCAATTAGCACTATCCGTACGCAAAGTTTGAAGAAAAAATTTGGAGCGGTTTTTTAGAAAATGCTGTTTGAGCGTTTCTGAAAACGCGGAGTTTTGAGCTCCCTCACGAAAATCGGTAGGTGCACCAATGTACGCGAAATGTATGCGCAAACGTGCACGGAGTGCACATGGAGTCATATCTCCAATGTACGGGATGTGCACAAGAGCTTGCCACGATATCCATTTTTACCTACCAATTGTGTACTTTGGCCCAAATGAATGTACACTTGAGTGGATCTGGAACGTACTTGATGTGTTCACGATGGAATGGAAAGGGCGCGTACACGATATGCACAACGACGTATCCGTGGCGAAACCAGTGGAAACCAACTTCCCTTGGAAAAAATTGTTGTAGTAAACTTTCACGATTCTCTCTGAAAATGTTATTATCTAAAGCCTCGCGAAAAGTTTGCACATTGGAATTCAATTAATTAAATGTATTGGCCTGTGATGGATTACTTCACAAGGTGATAACTTCATTGACCCAACCTAACCTACCAATGTGTGTTCTCACTTCTCAAACAGCAAAAACTTTTTCCCAGAACTTTCATGGCAACTTGAACCTGTATGTTCCCACATTCGGTTTGGTAACCACATCTCACTCACTGTCACTGCCAGTGGTTGAGTTATTCTTCTTCATTCTGATAATTCTACTTGTGAATGTGTATGCATGTATTTCGCCGAATTTGAGCATCTAAGGGCTCGGAAGAACACAGCCCTACACCATCTCATGCCAAAAATCAGTTGTAAGACAAAATGGAACCCAAACATAAAACTATTAGGAATCCATATCTGAAATTAGCATGAATCTTTCCGTCTGCCAAAATTTAGTAACTTGTATTTTTAACTTTGTATTTGTAAGTTTTGTAACTTTGTATTTGTATTTTAAGTATTATAAGTATTTGTAACTTTGTATTTGTAAGTTACTTGTATTTTTTCATTAACTTTAAAAGCAAATTTCACAACTCATTTTCACGCAACAAAGAATTACTAGATATAAGAAACTCATTTTCATGCAACTATGTTTTTAAGTCTTTCAATTAAACTTTCTTCTTCTCATTTATATAATGGTAATGGGCACAATAATGACTAATGTTGGCACATGTATCAATAAGAAAATTTGAATTCTCAGCTCTATTTATTTGAGAACTGAACTTTGTAATATTTTAAAATTTTTATTAAC
This sequence comes from Teleogryllus occipitalis, assembly GCA_011170035.1. Taxonomy (NCBI): domain Eukaryota; kingdom Metazoa; phylum Arthropoda; class Insecta; order Orthoptera; family Gryllidae; genus Teleogryllus; species Teleogryllus occipitalis. Next base: position 108,913 of record BLKR01009070.1, on the reverse strand, counting down.
ATTAACTATACATTTACACGTTTTTACTGTTTTACGTTAGTACATAAATTAATAATTATCACCAATCTTTGTCAATTATGTTCTTTTTGTTTAATGAAAATATGTTATTTCTGTGTAATATTTTTGTTATATTAAAAATAAATAACAAACACTAATATTAACATAAATTTAAAGGAATTTAATAAAGAAAATAATTTTTTCATTTATTACTTCACCGTGCTTTTTTATAACTTTATTAACAGCTTTTCTTCAAAGAACAATAAATAAATAGTTATTACTGGTGACTTGTAAGTAGGTCCTAGTTGTTCATGTCCGAAGCACTGCCCATCCCACTACATGATTTATTTATTTATTGTAATTTGAAATTAAACTTTTAAGAGAACTGTTGATTGTCAAATTGAAATTAAACTCAGTAGGTAGGCCTATAATGGGAATTCTTGATGTTAATACAGATTGCTGTTTTCACAACTAGTTTGTTTTTCACATTCAACAAAATTATTTTTTTAGTTCCTTCACTTTCAGTCACATACTGTAGCACACAACCATGGTGCATCAAGATTTCTTAGTTAAAGAACAGGGACTCCTACCTTTGACTATAGCTTACTGAACAATAATCCAGATGTTTCAATTCAAAAATTCAACAGTAGAATGTGTGCATTGAACGCAAGAACAATGTCCATTGAAAAAAATATGTTTTAATACACCAGGCACTGCAATACTCATTTGTTGGAGTGAAAGTTGCTTGTTAGGAGAAACATTTTTTATCAGAATATCTACATTTTTGTCAATTGTACAAAAATCATGAGCAAATGGGATTCTGCCTTCACCATCAACTTGCACATTTTCCTTTTTCAATATTTTATAAATAAATAGAAAATTTACCTCATGCTAAATCATTATGAATATGTTCTCCCATATTTTGTTTCTTCACATGTCTTAAGAGGGAAGATTTCTTACACAGGCATTTATGTACTTCTGGCTACAAATAATTGCTGATGCTTCCATCAAAATATGAAAACATCTCAGTTTATGAAGAACTCATCTCAGTTCATGAACAAGAAAGTGGCTTCATTACTTCTGATGAGAAATAATAGTTCACCTGTCTATCGAAATGAATATTAATATGTCAACAATGGTGCACTAAACACTGAATAACACAATTTTCAAACATTTATCATCTTAATTAACTGATTACTACTAATTTCAACTAACTTAACTGCCTCACATTGATACAAACAATTTTAAATACACAATAACGATACAATTTAACATTGATAATAAAATTTAATAAAATACAATTATTATTATGTATATATTCAATTTAGCCACAATTAAAGAAACGTGTTTGCTTACCATTAAACATGACTGTGATAGGATTATTTCATGTGTAAACTCTTTACGGACTACCAAACTGTAAATTGTCACTTACTTCACGAAATCCACAAACTGACAACTGAGTATGTGGTATGTAGATTTACTGCAATCTTCTAAAAATGTGGAACTCATTACTACTGACCAAATCTTGTTTGCATCCTCATTACTCTAGCATTAATTCAACATGATATAAGAATTCCCTTTTTTCATAACATTCACCACTGTCACTTAATAAAACATACGTGTTCCCAGATCTCGTTGCTTGTCTCACTCATGCACTACTTCATGAAGTACAAGTTACGTGATGTACGTAAGCAAATTAATGTGTGTTAGAAATGAATGCGTAAAGAACTTGTACAGCATGCAGGATATTTTAACAGCCCTTAAATGTACGAATGTATAGTGAAATGTGTGTGACGTTGAAATGTTTATTTAGTGTTAGGCAAGTGCCGCAACACAGGAGAAGCAGATGTGCAGGGTGTACAAGAGATGTGGACTACTGTACAGTTTGGACAGTGCATCAAGTGAAAAATACGTAGTGCACAGATGCTTTACAGACCACCACAACACGGATTTTCGCCAGGGGATCCTTTTCACAGAAAAGTTTTGAGTTTTCAAGAAACTTTATATGGGATTATTTAAAGCTCATGTACTCTTGCTTTAAATGCAATTCTGTGAACAAATTGCCGTTAATGTAAACATTAACGACGTGAGAGGCTAGTAAAAAAAGTACATTTTTGTAATTTTTGAAAAATGAAAGATAAGAGTAAAATGGCATTTATGTCGTCTAATAGAGTACATTTAGCACTATTCCCTCCAGATATTTAAAGAAAAAAATTGTAGCTGTTTTTGAATAAATTTTGTTTTTGTTATTTTATAAAATTGCACATATTACACGTAATATTGCGCTCAAACACTAAAAGTTTGAAGAATTGTACATTACATTAATGAAAGAAGAAATTATGGACTACAAATTCCATTTGACAGAAAAATCTTTCTTTAATTTTGTAGTTGAAGGAAGATGCCGGTTAAAATTCAAACTTGAAATTTTCAAAAATTCAGAGTTAACCCTGAAAATAGGACATATGCCTCCTTTATAGGTGGAGGAAAAAATAAAATAAAATAAAATAAAATAAAATAAAATAAAACAAAACACAAACAACAACAACCTTTTTCTTTGTCAGGAAATCTCGAAATCGATTTTCTGCAGCATTATGTAACTTTCTCTATTCTACGTATATAGTATGTATAGGTACTATTGGATTGAGGTAGGACATGGCCCTCGTGCCCGCTTCCCGGGACCCGCCGCTGTTTTGTCTACCCTGAACCTTTGTTCATGAGGTGCCACTGCAATGTGTATGTAGACCTCCTAAGTATTGTTAGCCTTACAAACTACCTTTGGAGAGCTTCTGGAAATTATGTCAATTTAGGTAATCTACTGCCCTTTAATGAATGGATAGAAAACGATTAAAAAATAATTTAATTGAAAATGTAGTATAATAAGAATCACCTTTTTTGTATGAAACTGAATTTTTAATTGATGGTAGTGAGATTGTTTTCCAAAACTTTCTCCAAAAATCTGTTTTGGGAAAAAATGCAAATTTCTCTGTCATTGCTAAAAGCAAAAATCAAAAGGTAATGTATATTTAAATTATTTTCTATGCAATTTTTCTCCCTTTCAGAATTTCTTTTGTGGTCTCTTGTTTACCAATGCTTTTGGGGTTGTTTATTTTCTAAATGTATAACTTTCTGAAAATAGTAAGCACTTTTTATCAACAAAATCATTTTAGAATGTTTTAAATATTATGAACTTAGGAAATAATGAAAATATTTTATTTGTAGCATTGAATGACAGTCTATAAATAATATGTTTATAACATTTTTCTTGATCACAAAAAGAGGAAACAACGACAAATAATATAAAATAAACAGATTTCTGATATAGCATTCCAATTTATAAAATCTGAAAAAATGAGTACCACTAGAATATTTTAACCCCCCCCTAAAAAAATAATATAAAAATGTATTAAGTTTACAGATAATATTCATCATCATAATCATCATCAACATCATAATCATTAACAACAACATTAGTAAGATTTAGGTCCTATGAACTATTCCTTTTTTCAGTATTCCCTACATTAATTTTCTGACCTCCCATTTCCTTGATCTGCCAGGGTCTCTATTTCCTCTTGGTATGTAATTCATAACCATCTTTGGAAGTTGGCGCCGGCGGCGCTAGCTGAATTCGTTTACTACGCTCTATGAAGTCATGAAGGTTAAGCGAATTCGAGACTCGTGGGTTCGTGGTTGGGTGACCAGCCAGGAACCCCGGGATCTAACGCCGTCAAACCCCTGGCTGAACAGATAAAAGGCACTGACTGACTGCGACGTGACGAGACTTGACAAATATAGTAATTAACGGAAGATTACTTCAGAAATAAAAGCACATTAATGGAGGATTACTCCGCAGTGCAAAGCGCTCAATGCCCCTTAAGGGGCTTGGAGACGCGTTGCGTCAAGTCCACTTGGTTGCATTCTGTTTGTATGTTCTTGCCATTTTACCTGATATTTCTCTATTTCAGTAATCAAATCCTTTGTTTTTTGTGTTTTCCATATTACTTTGTTTCTTATTCTGTGTTTCTCTGTTACTTGTGGTCAGGGCCAGAGCTTCCTAAAGGCTAGGTGATCAACTAGGGCACAAACCTGGAGGGGGGGGGGTGCAATTTTGATACATCTTTGAAAATAAATATATTTTTTTTATTTTGGCTTATTGGTACTGATCATTTTACTAATAAAATAAGAATTCATTTTGTAAGAAGAAATCTTCGATATGCATAATTTAGATTTATATATAATAAAAAATGTTTCTAATCATGTCTTATTTTGCCTGAGGTGCAAAATAACCTACTGCCAGCCCTGCTTGTAGTACTGCTCTAAGATATCTCGTTTGAGTTGCCTCTATTCTCTGTTTGTCTCTGTTTGAGTGTTCATGTTTTGCTTTCATATAGTGAGGTTGTTTCTTCCACCATGTTGTGGATTCTTATTTTTGTTTCTTTGTTCATGTTTTGGAAGTGTCTGTTTATGCAACCAACTTTTTTTTGGTTCATTTTTATTCAGTTTATTGTGTATCAAGTGTCTTAAATGGATACATAATCTCAAATATTATATGAATCAATGCAATCTTAGATCAAAAATTCAAAATTTGGAAGTTAGTTCTTCACTTTTCTCATCAATGAAAGGGAACATAAAAAGAATAGGCCTTTATAGATCCCCAAATTCTAGTGTTAAAGACTTTCTACTCAGGTTTGAAGAACTTTTAACAAAACTCTTAGGAAACTACAATTGTAAGTTAATTATTTTGGGAGATCTGAACATTAATATTGAACACAATGAACTACATGATTTACTAAAGAGCTTCAATCTTCATGATGTGGAGTTAGGGGCAACACGTGTTACAACCCATTCCAGCTCTACCATAGATCACATCATTATAAACATTGAAATGAATAAATACTCTTCTCATAATATTGATTTTCATGTATCTGATCACACTGCACAAATCATTGAAATAATCAATTGCCCCGTTAGTCTTGTACTACCTAAATACACATTCACCCATGACACAAGGAATACTAAACTACATTTGCTAAATGAATGTCTCCTAAAAGAGGAATGGACTGAAGTACTTAATAGTAATGATGTCAATGAGAAATGGAACTTGTTCCTGAGTACATTAAATTATCATTTGAATGAAGAAACCCAAAATTAAACTTCCTAATGAAATTTTTGTTCTTAGAAATAAAATGAAAAACATGTATAACCTGTTCAGAGATACTAAGAACCCCTTTTATAATGGGAAATATAAACAGTATAAAAAACAATATAGGCTAAAACTGATGAATGAGAAAGCTTATCAATTACTTTATGAAGTTAACAACTCAACAAACAAATCTAAAACACTGTAGAATATAGTTAACAATGGTAAAACATAGACTCATAAAAACATACACCTACTACAAGAAGGCATTCTTCTTGATAAACCTTCTGATATTTGTAGAACCTTTAACTGCCATTTCTTAAATTCAAAGCAGGACATTAACCAGTAATACTAGTAATACTTTATCTTCTGGAACTTCAAAATCTACGTTTCTCCAACATACAAATGCTAACGAAGTTAATCAACTAATAAATTCCCTGAAAAATAGTTGCTCGTCAGGGAATGATGAAATATCTTCAATAATTCTTAAAAATTGTAAGCCTGCTCTTCTTAATATACTAGTTCACTTAATAAATTCATCTCTATCTGTATTCACTTTCTCAGAATCCCTAAAAATTAGTATTGTAAGGCCATTTGCTAAGAATAATAATACACAAGATGTTAGGAATTATCGACCTATAACCCTAACTTCAGTATTTGGCAAACTCTATGAAAAAGTTATAGTAACAAGATTTAATTGTTTTCTTGAATCTAATAATGTCTTTAATTAATCACAACATGGCTTCAGGAAGGGCTTCTCCACCACCACTGCTGTTGTGGAATTTATTCATGAAATCATTGGAAACTTGGAATCAAATAAGAAAACAGCAGGTATATTTATTGATCTTTCAAAGGCATTTGATAGTGTATTTGATGACAAAACCAGGTTATTATGGAATAAGGGGTAGAGTTAATGACCTCATCAGATCATACCTCACAGGGCGTGAGCAATGTACAGAGATCTTCTGGCAATCTGAAAATTTCTTATCCAAAGTTAAATAAAATTTTGATACAATTACCATAGGTGATCCGCAAGGATCTGTGCTTGGGCCTTTGTTATTTCTAATATATGTTAATGACATTCCAAGCTCTTCTGATTTCTTCTGTAATTTCTTATGCAGATGATACAACATTAATAAGCAGTGGGCAAAATCTTTGTCATCTAGAAACCCATCTGTCTGAATAAATAAAATCAATTAAAAGTTATCTGTCCATAAATGAATTGAAATTAAATGTTGATAAAACTGTATTAATCAATTTCAAGCTTCATTACAGTTACCAACTCCAAAAAATAAACGTGGAAGTAGACAATGAATCAGTGAATCAAACTGATTGCCATAAGTTTTTAGAAATATTCATAGATCAGAACTTAACTTACAAGTTGAAGTTAAACAAGTTGATACACTTTGTAATAAAATAAACTCCAATGTATTCCTCTTGAGATACTTTTCCAGATACCTGGAAACAGACTCACTTCTGTCAATTTATTATGGCATAATCTTCTCACAACTTCAATATGGTATTCAAATATGGGGAGGTACAACACAAAAAAATATGGATAGATTAATGGTCCTACAAAAGAAATGTATCAGAAACATTTTCAAACTGAATCCAAGACAGTCCTGTAAAGATTTTTTTATTAAATATGATTTACTGACTGTTGTAGCACTTTACTCTTACAAAGTGATGCTACTATTGAGAAGTAATCAGAATCAATGTTTTGTGAGGAATAAAGAGGTACATAACTATCACAGGATATTCACCAGCAAGACTAATAAAGATCAATATTGCAGTGCAGCTCAGCTTTTTAATAATCTCCCAGTCACCATAAAATTAGCTAAAAATAAATACTTCAAAACGTTGCTTAAATGTCATCTTATTAGTGTGTGTCCATATAAGATATCTGAACTGCTTTAACTTTTCTGGAATTAAAAACCATGTACTGCTACAAGAGAGACCACTGTGTACCAGTCATTCAGTATCTGTAAGACAATGTACTAGTTAATAATACAGTAAATATTGTAATTATACGTCAAGATATTGTAAGCACTTACAATTATTATTAACACCTAATATATTCAAGTTATTGTAAGTTTATTAAACCATTACTGTAAGATAATGTGAATTACACTAATTGTAAGTTGTTGTTTTTTCACTGTATCATAATCTGCTAGTTTCTTAATACAATGCATTATTAAAGTTATTCTTAATTTAATAATGTGACTTTGTGTAATTAAAATGTAAATTATATTAATGTTTATTGTGAGCACTTGCATGCTTTATTAATCATGTAAGTTACTAAGTAAACTATTTGTATTTTATCAAGTAAATTATATATATTTTTAGCATATAATTTATCAAGATTATATCAATTTGTTAATTTATTACTGTAAGTGAATGTAGTAAAAAGATGTAATTAACTTACTGTAATTTTAAATAACTTCTAGACAGACTGCTTGATACTATCTGTAAGTCTATAAGCAATAAATTATTATTATTATTATTATTATTATTATTATTATTATTATTATTATTATTATTATTATTATTGTTATTATTATTATTATTATTATTATTATTATTATTATTATCATTATTATCATTATTATCATCATCATCATCATCATCATCATCAGTTTATTCCTGTTTTCAAAATATTATAAAAGTGTTTCTTGAAATGAACTGTAAATATAATTGAAATGAAGTGGCAAAAATAACCCTTGTTTTCATTAATTTTCTCAAAGGAAAAAGTTTACGTCTGTACCAAGAAAATTTTAATACACTTTTGTCAGGGTTCCTCATTTATTTTACTTTTGAAGACGCGCTCCTCCAACAGGATGTGGAGTACGTGTTGTACCATGGGAGCTCTGCCACGTAACGCATGACGACTTCCGCTGATAACAAGTCACAGAATCATATGTGTCGTGATGTGTGAGAATGAGAACCGTTGTTTCTTCTCGTGAGAAATATAATTGAGAAATTGTTGTTTTGTCATTGTGTTTTTAAACACAATAAAGTGTGTAGACTTTCTTAAAATTGTGATTTGTGAATATTTTTCAATGAGTGGTAATTTGGGCCGGTTAGTATGTGCTAGTACAAAGTGGATCTTAAAATTTGTCATTTAATATTTTTTTTTATAACTTTACTACATAAAAGATGCTGTTTTTGCCCCGTGATGTGCCTAGTTTTGCACAATTTGCGGCGTAGTAATTTAAGTCTTGCATGTGGGTCAACGTTGAAGGACACGTTAATCATATTAACTTGTCAATTTTGTCATCTCTTTCGGAATTGTTGTGCGTAAGTTACGTATCTGGCTCCAAAATGAAATGTCATGCTTTCAGTTGTGCCGTTGAGTAAAATCGAATTCTTGTCCCACATTTGTGATGAATGACGTTTTGTGCTTATTCATACCTGAATGACACTTGTATTGCAGTTAAAGAGAAATTGAACATCTGTATCTCTTCGAAATGGCACAATCAAGTGGTTACCCTAATAGTGTACCACCCATACCAGGTATGTTTTGTAATGAAAGATACTATGAAGTCTTTTTAAAAGTGTTCCTTAAACTCTGTTTATTTTGTGATCTAGGAAGTAATAATTCTGGGGGCCCAAATTTTATTCTTAATGGCCAACCTCCACAGTGGGGAAAACCACCAATGACGACAATGAAACCACCTAGACAGCCCAATTATCAATCGTATATGAATCAGTCAAACCCTGTGTCTTCTAATGGTACTCCATCTCAGCCAAGTCTCAGTAATCCAGGTACTTTGTATAGTTTCATAATCCTATGTTGATAGTTCAACTAGTCATGTTTCTTTGCTTTCACTTGGATTTTTTCAGTAACATGACCCTTGACATAAGAGAATGAATAGGTAAATGAAAACATAGATGAAGTGAAGCTAATTTCTTACATATTGGGATGAATGTGCATTTCAATCAGAATGTGATCTATTCCTACTCTGGATGTCATAGCTCAGAATAAAAATGGGTGGTTATTTATTGCCAGTACGAATTGGTGGTTTAAAGAGGAGAATTATATTCTTAAATTAGCATTATTCATTCAAGGAATATGTTTTTAAAAAGTTTCAATTTTGTTTGTTTCAGGCAGTCTCTCTTCTCATTCATCTCGGGATCCTTCTCCTATTCCTTCCAATTGTTCAGATAGTATGACTCGATCACAAGACAATGCACGCAATCCTTATCCACCACCTCTTCAGCGTCATTCTCCTCATCAAAGATTCAATCCAAGTGTTTCCTCTAGTTCAATGCCACAGATGTCTAACAACCAGCAAATCTTGCAGCAGTCTTACCCACAAATGAAGCCTAAAATTAATCAGTCTGCAGGAGAAAATATGAGTGGACCAATGCCTTTGTTACCGAAACAGTACAAAGATGGACATGAGATGGCTGGAATGAATAGTCAGGGACAGAAATTGAGCTCAGGTTCAACAATTTCTAGTGCTCAATTCTCACATAGTGGGACCATATCACCATCAAGAAGCCTGCAAGGAAATCAGAAAGCTTTTGGACCAACAATAAGTCAGAACCAAAGTCAGCCAGTGACCAGAAGTAATCAAATGATCACTAGTAGCAATACCTCTCAAAATATGTCTCAAAATCAGCGACATACAAATACTTCAGTGGCTAATGCCAGTAATGTCAGTAGCAGTTCATTTCAGATGTATTCACAACCTTTAGTTACATCACAGCTTACAACAAATGGACCACATGGGGGTGTGACAAATAGTGATGTGCCTGGTGCTAGACAAACCAATATAGTAACTGCCACAAGGACAGATAGCTCATTCACAGGAACTCAGCAGCGACTAGGTCAAGATGGGAAAGTTCAGAGTGGTCAAGAAGCTTATGGTCATCAAAATAACATTAGTAATCAATATTCTCAGCATCCAGCAACTTCAACAGGTGTGACAAGTGGATCACTTTCTTCAACTGTAGGAAGCAGTGTTCAAGGGCATGCTCAAATTTCTGCATATCCATACGCATCAGGGAGTAACCAAAACCAGCAGTCTCAGATTTTACCACCTACTTCCTTAAATAAATCAGGTCAGGGATCAAATCCATATATTTTCCAAGGAAGTACTAATAATTCAGCTGGGCAATATCCAGGAATGCCTCCTTCACAAGTAAAAACACCTACTAGTGTTCCTGCATCATTCGGTCCCACAAAATCTCATTCTATGGTGACCGCTAATGCATCTCAGATACCTCCACCTCCTACAAATGTTTCTGGCCAATATCCTCCAGTCCAGAATTCGAGGTATCCTAATCCCCCTAACAGCAATGCTCCTGGTCAGTACATAAATTCTCCTCCTACAAATCAAGTTCCAGGTCAGCACCCACCCCCAGGGCCTCCTCTTGCAGGACTTCCTTCAGGACCACCTCCTCCTCAAGGTCAGCAATTTCAGCAAGTATCTAACCAGGCCCCCCAATATCCATTGGGTGGAGTGTCTTCTGGTTACTCTTCTCATGGTTTACCACCAACGCAAACTGCATATCAGCCATCAGTTCCACAAGATGGGCAACAGCTTTCTAAGAGATACCCACAGGTACTAGAGAATTTGAATTATCTGCTCAGATGACAGAATATTATGTAATTCTGAGATGTTTTGTAATGAATTTTAAGTTAAAATGTACTGTTCGGTGCTTCAGCCTATATATCCTACTAGTCAGCCTGCTGATGGCTTGGTAGCACCAATGGGAAATTTATCAGTGACACGCCAAGGTTTCAACAAGTTGTGGGTGAGTTTTGCCTGAGATTAGTTTTAATCAATACAAAATTGGTATTGTAATTTTATACTACAGGAAACTTACGAGTGGTTATTCTGATGCAATTTAAACAAAAACAATTATGAACTATAAGCATTTGGTTAGCTGTTGCTAAGGTAAAAAAATTCTGGATCTCTCAATTCAGTCAAACTTCAAATGGAGTACCCATATAAATGAACTGAACACCTAAATCAGTCGCTGAATCATTATGCTGCACATTCAGAATGCTTTCAAATTTAGTCAGTCTTTGTCCAGTGTGTTGCGTACATATTTTCGGGCTTCTCAGAAACACACTTTTCCTTCCTTTTTTAGACTTACTGTCTTAATATGCTCACTTGTTTCTGACAGAACACACTAATATCACATGTTTTTTAAACAAAAAACGAATTATTAATTTAGTATTTGTAAATAATCTAATTGTAATTATTCTTAAAAAAACTAATGTGAAAATGTTGAAAAAGGAAACTTAGCTGGACACTTGTATGGGAAAACTTAAATACCATTTGGAGAAAAAGATAGGAAAAAACTTGTGTGCTTGGAGATGGGTGTTAAAGAAGGAAGTGGATATCTCCCTTATTAGAAGTACACATGCATCATTGTTTTAAGAGTTAACCAGTAAACCTTGTTAGGTTTGCATAATTGGCATTTGAAATGTGGAGATTGCTAAGTTTTGAAGTTACTGCTTGTTGGTTTTGAGTTTGTTCTAATGGAATACGAAATATTTTTTGTTCACGTGAAAAGTAAACATTTTGAGTTTATATCTATGAGAAGACTTTGGTTTTCCTTATTTTATTCACTCAGAATACTACTATAATTTTCAAAAATTACACGAGATTTATGTTTACATTAATTATTATTTTGTGTTTATACTATAACAAGGCAACTTCGTGTTGGGAAATAACAATTTTGTTTCTATATTTTGTGGACATTTTAGAAAATTGTCAACTTTGAAACAACCAATTCTTAATGACGTTTAATAATTTTGAAATGCTTGCTTTTGTTTAGGATTGATGCCAAGAAATTTTAGAATTAACTTCATTATAAAAGATATTTTCTTCAATAATTAGTATTACTTATAAAATCCAGTATTTAATTAATGTCTTCATATAAACTCATCTACTTTGATTTTAACTATTTTTAACTTGTTATTTTACTATTTTTAACTTCATCAAATGCTGAGAGGATTGTATTTTGCTACTGAAGATTACTGATTAAGATAGGTGTAATATTATGGAGAATCACCTCCTTTAGTGTCCCAGGCCTTCAGTGTGTAGACAAATTCATATGAATAATAAGCAGTTGCTATCTGTATGAATTCTACATCTCCTCTTCATTAAGCTAGGAATACTACTATTGCCTTGCCTATTTATTTGTAAATCAGTAGTTTTTGTCAAATTTGCCTTACTTGAGAGCAGAGACATTTTTATGGAACACAGGTATTTGTAATTGCAACACAGTGTTGGTGGAATAATAGTCATTAGGTGACAGTATTAATAGTTCGCTAAAAAAATCCATAAAATGCATGTATGTTACTTTCATGTTGCTTTACTCATTGCCAGATGACATTAAGACATTAAAATCAATACAGAAGTTCTAAGTGCCAGATGAAAGCTTTAGTGCAGTGAAACATTTGACTTTACAATTGACTATTTTAACCATCAAAAGCAAAAATATAGTAATATAAATGCATTCATTATCATTTGTATTGATTAATTCATAAAGATTAAACATGCTTTTGACAATTTTTGTTGCTTCTGAATCCATGAGCTCCATCTCAATCAGGTTTTTATGCAATTTCTTTTGAGCAAATGCTGACGTGACCCCTTGCTTTGCTTTTGGACATAAAAGTCAATTTACTATGTGCATGTTTTGTTGAACTCTCCTTTGTATAGTTAAGGTAGAAGTGGGATCGGGAGTGTGGGTATGTGTTTTTGTTAGGAATGCTATAAAATCAAATCTGCTGTGTGTTTACTAGTGCAAATAAGTTTTCTATTATGTGGGAGCAAAAATGTATAATTTTCATATGTACCACACTTCGTTGGTACTTCTATTCATCATTGAATTATATATCATAAAAGAACGGGGTAGGAATTCTTGAATATCAAAAAACGTGCACAAATTATATATTTGTCACATATATTTTTCAGTGTTCTTTTAATGAGGAATAAATCAAATGCAAATTTATCTTAACAATTGTTTGTGACAAGTTCATTGTTTTTAGGTCAATGTAAATTATACAATCTAAATATTTACTAAATAACTCAACAGTGTAGTTGTACAGTTTCAAATTCAGACTGCTAAAGTTAAATGTTTAACATTAGCTTTGACGATAAGCTTGAACTCTTAATAACTTTAATGTTTTTTTTCAGACGTAATGGAATTATAAGTTTAAAATACAATTATAATATTATATATAATATTATATGTTAATATAATAAACATTTTTTCAGGGTCTTGAATATTATGATTTGCTTCAAACTAGAAATATTTTACCTCCTGATCGTGTGGAGGCTCCAAAGGTGAAGTTACATCAAGAATTTTTAGATAATGTGAATTGTAGTCCTGAGTAAGTATTGTCTTATTATATTTCAAGCACATATCAAGTAAATGTTAGAAATTAATTGGACAGACAAAAACAATCACATTAAGAATATGTTATAATACTTTCAAATTATTTTTGAATTTACTTTCAGCATATTTCGTTGTACATTAACCAAAATACCTGAATCCAATTCACTTCTCCAGAAGTCTCGATTACCTCTTGGAATTCTCATACATCCATTTAAGGATCTTAATGTAAGTTCTCTAAGTTCTTTACAACTGAAGGAAATAATTTTCTATGAAGTTGGAATTTGTATATTATAATTTATATTTTTATTTCTCAGCATTTACCAGTTATCCAATGCAGCACAATTGTCAGATGCCGAGTGTGCCGTACTTACATCCATCCATTTGTTTATTTTGTTGATCACAAGCACTGGAAATGTAACCTTTGTTTCCGTGTTAATGAACGTAAGTATTATCCAATAATGGTGATGATAGGATCTTTCTAAAGAATTATTGGTAAAAGTTAGTTTTAAGTGTAACTTATAAAATCGTTGGAAACTAAATTTTGAAAATAATTTAGATATTTGTAGTAGTGTCATTACTAGAAAATGAATAAGGTTAGGAAGAGGTTGGAATGTTAATTTGAAGAGATCAGTTACAGGTAGTTCTGTTTTACTAAAACGTTTAAAATTAATCCTGATGACATGTTTGTGACATTTATATTTACTTACAATGAATAATACTTTATTCTGCCACTGTTTGGAGGAGAAATCTAACAACTGACTGCTCTGATTGGTAGTTTGCTGTAGTTTCTCCAGTCAAGACTAGGTGAATGCTGAAGCAGTACCCTAAAAAAATGGTCCGTAGATTGCAGGATTTGTCCTTCCTCTTGCTTGTCCTGACCTCTCCCTTTACTCACGCATTTGCACTTACTACGCTACTACACTTCGATTCTTGACATGTCAGGAGCTTAGAACTTTGCCCAGTTGGAGGAGTTGCCATAAAAGGGGAAATCCTCTGCAAGTTGGTGTGCAGGTTGGCACTACCATCTCCCAGGATAAAACATATGACACTAACTGGACTTACGACCACAAAGCAAATTTCTGTATTTTAATTATAAATATTTCTTAACTCTTTATAATTCGATACCAGGCAAAACCATATAGAACATCATATTCAATTGTAATGTTGAGAAACAATTCATCACAAATAATTGTCTCAATAACTGTCAATTACATCCAATCAGTGAACTTAAGTACATTTGGAACTACATTAGAGATTGAGTGACAGATGTTTCCAGGCACATCAGCCGGTCATTTTTGAAGAAAGAAAATGAAAAAGTCCTTGAATCATTATGTATAGTACTCTCAAAAATTAAAATATCCTTTTCAAATTTAAGGGGCCGTAACATCAGCCAGTTAACAGAAATACAATTCGACAATATTGATTTTGGTGAAAACCCTTTGATCACAGACAGATGGCGAGATGCTTTGCATAAACCAATTTTTCAGTATCAGAACCCACAAAACGTGGATTCTGACTACATAACGTGTTAGAGGAAGTAATTTATAGGAACACAAATTATCCACTTTGTATCAGGGACCTACCAATGAATTTTGCTGCCAAAAAATTGACGTTTCTTGGTGTAGCATTACATATTTTCTCTATAATATGTATGTAGTATGCAAGATAGTAAAAAATGCACTGGGAAACTGGCAAAAGTCTGGGAAATTTGTTCTAGGAAATGAGTGGCCACCCACTCAACTATCGTTGAAATCAATGTCAATTTATTGAAATTCTATTGGGCTTGAGCAGGCAGGATTTCATAAATAGGTTCCAAATTTTTCGTCCTTGACCAAGAGATGTACATGTCTCAGCAGGGTGCAGGAAGCATGATAAGGCTGTAAAATATGTTTGTAAGGTTTTGATTGAGTCATGAATGGGCTCTATGAGACACGAGCAAGCATGTGGTTGGTTGTGATTACTTCTGCTGTGGAAATATCCTTGATTGTGAGAATGCAATTTCTGAGAAGCAGGGAGCAAATTTGACAATTCACAGCATAAGTTTGGAAGTCCTAGAAGCACAGTATTACTTCCTTTTGTTTCACAGAAAGATAATTTCAGGAACTTATATTTACAAACTTGTAAGTGAAACATTCCATTTCGACATGTAAATATATTAAAATGTAATAAATTACCGAAAAAACTGTAGTAATAGGTAAATATGTAAAAATGTGAAATTGTATAAAAATAAGTAAAAATGTATGAAATGTGAATGATTTTAATGCATTCAGAATGTAACGCAAACTCTAAAAAAATTATTGAATGCATGTATCTTATACATTCTATAAATATGTATTTGTATGAAAATTCATTTGCGAATTATCAGTAATTAGGGGTTTAAGATTTAGAGGTGCCTTAGCTTTTTTGGCCCTCTTCAGTTGCAGTAGTGACATTGCTGAAGCTTGTGGTTATTTGGTGATGTTTACAAATCTGACATGAAAGTGTTATAAGGAAGACAAGTCTTCCTTATCTGTCAAGATAGATCCACTTCCAGATCTGGAAGATCTGGAAGTCTCTTTCAACAAGACCTCTAGAATGCTTGTATTACTTTTTTAATATAAGAATTTGGTTTCTTGATAATTGCTTTGATTAAAAAAAGTATTGTCAGTTCCAGTTTTTGGTAATCCTAAATTAGTGGTTTTCAAGACAACCAGTGTTTACATTTTATTAACTTTTTGCACTAATTAAATAAAATGCTAATGTTTTACTTGAAACATTTTCTTACTCAAAAATTACCTTTTACTGAATCCAATCTAATTTTGCTTTTTTTTTGAGAATGGGAGAATTCGTCTCTGAAAGTGCTAATTTGCCGTGATAAAAAAGACTTGTAAACTTGAAAGATTTTATGATTTTGAATCACTAATTTTTTAATACAGAAATGTTGTTTAATAATGTAAAGTAGTGAACTTTCTTTTTACTAATGTTAACTACGAAATCTTGCAGTTCCAGAGGAATTCCAGTATGATCCTGTTAGTAAAACTTATGGAGATCCTACTCGTCGTCCTGAAGTGAAATCTTCTACAATTGAGTTTATTGCTCCATCAGAATACATGGTAAAGAAATAATCAATTTTTTCAGTAGTTTGATATACTTTAATTGTAATATGATCCCATACATGTTATTGGCGATAAAAAAACGAACTTCAACATAATCCTTCGATAATTGAAATTTTATTTTTCTATATTCATTTGTTCTTTCTTCATTTTATTTTCCAATTTATTTTGTGATAGTAATTTGTGACATTTGAAATATATTGGAACGCTGATTTAGCGAAACCCACTTTAAGGCAAACCTGCATTTAAGAGAATTTTTGTCCTCATATTACCACCAAAAGAATGACGCATTTCCATCCTTAATTTAGTGCGAATTACTTTCATATAATACTCGCATTGAATCTGCTGAGTCTCAAATCACCATCATTGCAGAAAAGGGAATTTTTTATGCCTAGGATTTTTATGTGTAATAAATATGTTTGAATAATATCTATACAATTTTGAATTATATTTATTTCAATATTTATACAGTCGACTCAGGTTATAGTGAACTTCTTGCAGCTAACATTTTTGGTTCACTAGAACCGATGATGTCAAAATTAAATAGAATTTCTCCACAATGATTGATTTATTAATATGGAGATACAGCAAAATACATTAACAGTACTAACTGAAAATTTCAATATATTTATTTGTACTTAAAATATCAATTAAATTTTCAATTGTTTGCTTCTTACATTTTTAATTAGTAATTTTTCTAGATCTTTCTCCGGTTTGTGCTCTCTCCATACTTGATTCTGCATTGCCCACTGACTTTTAGTTTTGTAATGCTGTTTTGACACTCTTCAATGTCTCTTCCACTGTTTGAACACCAACCCACTCTCCAAAAGCCTTTTTACTTGCCTAATAACATACAATATTCTTTTGGCATTGGGATGACACAAGCTGCTAATGAAACTGATTGCTTTTCTGCATGGCGTGAAGAGTGTCTCTATGCTGTGGGGCAGTGGCTGTTGCGCACTTCCTGTCACCTACGTAGAACATAAGACTTTGTCCCGCACAATATAACACCAAGCTTGAAACCGAAGCAAGCAATGGCGCTTCATCATTGCCAGTTGTTGCCCATGCAGGACTCAGCCTCTGTTTCCACCGTAGAACTGAGTGGCATAAGGTCATTAGTAAGGTCCTCATTTCAGGTCTGCCACCTCCATCACAGGGGAGACTTCTTTGATTATGTTCTTTGGCCAACGATATTTTTTCCAAGCTGCACAGTGTTGGAATTTGTGGCTCAGAGGCAATATATTCTTTTCCAGGGGGGATTAATTTCCAGGACATTGTGTTTCCTACGTTCACTGTAATCGAGGTTCAGTAACTTTTGGTTCACTGTAACCAAATCTTCCTACGCTTCTTTGCAGTGTCAGTGAAAGGGGCTGAGTGACTTACGTTCACCATAACTGAGTTCACTATAGCAGGTGTTGACTGAATAATAGATTAAAGGAAAGTAAAAGAAAACAAATCAGCTATTAATAATTCTCAAATAAATAATTTATTTATTTAGAATTTACAGACTATAAGTCCACTTTTACTTTGTTAATTTTATAATATAATAATTAATTCATTATTATAAGAATGAAAAATATTAATAAGTGATAATAACAATAACATAACCTAGTGTAGTATTAAAAACAATATAATGAAAAGAATAAAGGAAACTAAATTATCAAGAATATTCGAAATATGCCAAGCCACAGATGTCACCAACATAAACAATTACAATTCACATACGATTAACAAAAGGAGCAAATCAATTTTACCACGAAGACGTTTAAACAAAACATTTGCATACTCTCTGTATGATTTCAATGGAGGTATCCCTAATTTAAAAGCACTCCAGCTATATTCATCTATCCTGCCCACCCAAAACAGATGCACAAAGTGTGAAGAACTTGTGTTACACTGTTTCAAGCTTAGAAAGTTCTTTTAAAAAGCATGGTGACCAAAATTTTATTTATTATTATAAAATTTGTTTGAAAATTTGGAACAGCAATGTGGTTTGTTTGAGGAGGTTTATTTTGTTGACCTTATTCTCACGGCTATAAAAAACTGAATTTAATAATCATTTTGGTTTTACTTACAAATTTTGCTATTCAAATTCTATCTACTTTGAGGTTATGCATCTGCATAGCAAAAGGGTATCTGCAATTAAAGCTTACAACTTGTTCAACTTCTGTGAACCTCCCACCAGGATTGTACACATTCTTGTAGTACTCTATGAACAAAGATCATAAGAGACAATATGAAGCACATTTGTCTGTTAGCAACCTTTGTTTTTGTGTTCTTCTCAAATCAAAATGAAATAGTTTTTATGTCTTCAAATCTTGAAATGTTCTGCTGCTCTCCCCTGCGCCCCTCATGGGTAATTTCTCATATTCAAGAGCCAGAACATTTGAAGACTTATTCTTGCACTGAGTTGTACATTCATGAATGCACTCTTCAAAAATCAAATTATTCTGCTACATTTTTTGTCTCAACCATTGTATCAGCTTTAGCATTTGTGCAATGTAGGCCTACAGTCTCTTAGTGTATTTACTTCGAAATAAACAAAGGAAAGGCATCCCTCAGTGTGTAAACTGATGTGTTGTTACTAGTCCTGGAGAAAGTTTCAAAATATTCTGCACTCTTAGATAGAATACCAATGGAAACCATTCTTTTCCACCATATTTGTGCCCTTAAAAGCATATTTGAGTTACAAACAAAATTTATCTACTTTGAATACTTTTCATCCTTCTCTTCATTTTGATATCATCTGGAAGTAGCTCAAGTTAGGATAATTTTCGTTGAATTTATCTGCCATTCATCTTGGTCTCATTTAATATACTCTTTCAATTTCTTCTTCACGTAATATTGTTTCACTAATTCTGAATAGTATAAACTTCTAATGTATAGATGAGAACATAACTGTGACATACATTCACTGCTGAGGTTTTCAAATGACTGCTTTTGAAAATGAAATGTTCAGTATTCTTCTTTATTCCTTAGAGAATTCTTTTACAATTTGTTTTGTTAGAAACCCCGCTCCGTGAAGTTCAGCTTACCATCCTTTGAAATCTCCGCATTAGCTCCAGCATTCTCATGCATTTTCTTAAACGAACTGGGACATTCAATGCTTTATGTGAACCAATCTGCCAATCCAATGACCTGTAAATGATCATGCAACCATTCATGGCCAGCATACGCAAAATGTGCAGGTACTCCAAGCTGCATGAAGTGAAACTGTGGGTTGTTCCACTGTGAAATTTCTGGCCATACAAGACCTTGCTGCATTTCCAGCAATTTTTTGTCATGCACTGTTTTTTTGCAGAAAGAAAGACCCAACAACTTTGATTGATGTGATACCACATCATACTGTCACCTTGGTCACCCCTGTGCTTTTTCAGCACGTTTGTATGAGTTTTCAGCTGCTCAATAATGACATTTATGCCTGTTTACTAAGTCTCCAATGTGAAAAATTGCCTCATCAGTCCACAGAATGTTCTCAAAAAGTTCAGGTTAATCATCACACCAATCCCAAAAAATCTCTTCAAACTCCATTCTTCTATCACAGATGTCTGGAAAGAATTGCTGCTCATAATGTGGCTTCCATGGCTTAAAACAGATCTTTTTTATGGTTGAAATTGCATAATGCGAATGATCCCTTTCAAATGATCCTTGATGCAGTGATTTCTTGCTCAAGAACATATGAATTTTGCTAACATTCTCTTTTGTTCTCAAAGTTGACGGTCTTCCAGATCTCCTAGCATCGGCCACACTCTGATGTTAGGAATTTGGAATGTCAGTTTTTAACAGCTTTTGCATCCAGTGTTGAATGGATCCTTCATTCAGCCCTCCATTTCCAAAGCACATTGTAAATTTATGGAACCTCCACTTGAAGTGGTTCCTTTGCATCAAGAAACATAATGCTTTATTTTCATAATATGGAAAATACATCGCTTATAAGCTGAGAATTTTTGTGTGTTTTATTGATTGTCTGTAATTTATTTGGAAACTTCTACTCTTTAAATTTAATATTTCTCGTTATTGTAGATTTATATGCATGGTTATTTAGTCACCCAAACAGGTTCTTGTGCATTTAAATATAAAGTGATAATAGTTATTTATGCACAAAGAGCATATTAAGGGTTCTAATGATCGAGTGGTGACAAAAAGTCTGAAGGCTGAGATCATTAGAACTAGTTAATGCTCATGGTACACACAAAATTTTATTTTTTACCTGCTAATTTTAATTATTCACATTTACTATTTAATGAGATCACTTAACTTGATTTGTCTCTTCATATTTCCCTCACATAATTACATTTCATTATTCCCTCTCATAATTCTCTCTGTAAGAGCAGCATCATTCAACTATTTTCATATTTCCCTTTTAACCACGATCTTCTTGATTCAGGTTAGTTATGGAGTGAACATCGAGCTCCATATATCAAAGGCAATAACAAGCAAAAACATATTGGAAATAACTAAAAGTTATTTAATTTTCATGATTAGGAAGGTTTAGCTGTCAGAAATGTGGTTTTAACATTTGGGTTACTTAATAAACAATAAACATACATTTTTACTTCAATTTTTATTTTTATTTTTTTCAGTTAAGACCGCCCCAACCAGCTGTATATTTATTTGTGTTGGATGTTTCTCAACTTGCTGTTGAAAGTGGATATCTGCAAATATTTTGTGATGTTCTTCTGGATGAATTGGATAGATTACCAGGAGATGGACGCACTCAGATTGGATTTATTACATTTGATAGCAATGTTCATTTCTACAATCTAGCAGAAGGTCTAAGTCAACCTCAACAAATGATTGTTCTGGACACTGATGGTAAGCATTTAAAAAATAATATTTGCTGAGAAAAATTTGACCAACAAATTTTTCTCAGCAAATATTTTTTCTTTTAATCTTATAATCTGTAATATAAGATCAGGTTTTATCCTAAATATTTTAGTCGAAAAATGTGGGGTCATCTTATATTTGCAGATTAAGCCTAGTTGTTTAGGGTTTATGATTTTACGTTTCCTTTCCATGTCACAGAACTTGTAAATATTAATGTAACAATAAGCTGCAAAGACAGTAAAAATATCATTCATATTTACAAGACGTAATTATTTTGTGCATTTGTATTCTCAGCACCCACCATGAATTTTGCTGGCAATTCACACGAATAATTTTGAAGGGGTAGGTAAAAAGAGAATCCCAAACGAATATCAAGTGATACATAATGTGAAAATGAATGCAGAGATTTTATTACATGATGCAGGTTCAATGAGACACTATGAATCTGTTTGACGATGAGTGCAAATCTGCATTTTGCAAAAGATGGAAATGAAAAAAATCACATTGATAGATATATGCATTTCTACATCAAACTCTAGAAGAGGATGATAAAAATATATTTTCTTCCCAAACTTGGAAACTTGCTGCTATCACCCACTTTACCCATGAAATGGAAGGACAGAGATATAGGAGTTCGCAGTTCACAACTGTCACATGAACAATTAACAATGCTAATTTCAAGTTTATTCTGTTAAAGAGTGTGAAAGATCTGTTAATAAACAGAGGCCATCAGTAAGTGTGGGACAGATAGAAAATCTGGTGACACAGAAGGGAATGTTCTCAAGTGGCATCAGATGAAAGACTAACATCGTTGCAAATTCAACATGCTAAACTTTCAGAGGCCTATAAGTTAGATGTCACAGTGGAAACATTGATACACGAGAAGGTAATGAGGGTAGTGACAAAATCCATTATTATTTTTTTTATTTTACATAATAAGTCTAGAAGGAAATCTCAATTACAGAACTATATACATCTTAAATCTAACATCATGACATAGACAAATATAAAAATATAATTATAAAGATAGAACATTAGAAGAATTATTATATATCATTGAGATATTTGTTAATATTCATTGTTAAATATGAGAGGGAATCAACAAAGATATCTACATATGTTAGTTATTTGATTATAGAACAGTTTGTGGGAACAACTTGATGTATTTGATGATTTTAAGGAACAAGAAAATGATAGTTTAGGCAATAAGTTTTAACATTCTCATCAATAAGGCAATTTGCTACTCATTAAGATAATTTGCAATTTTATTTTGACGTAATTTTATTTTGATGTTTATTTTGACGTTTTTTAGTAAGAATTAGTTAAAAATTTTAAATCAGATGACCTTTTCAAAATTTGGTGATAGTCTTATATTTAGAGTCGACTTATATTTGGGTAAGTACGGTTTATGGGAACATGAACATTACTGGTATTGTGCGTTGTTAACTAAACAGTGAAATGAATTGATTTTCATGTTAAGATATAAATTGTTCAGTTAATGTGTGAAATCCGATTTATTTCTCCACAGGTAATAATGATATACTGATCATGTTGTAATATGGAGCCCCTTTGATATCTGGTTTGGGGTATGATTAAAAATTACATGTATAGCCATGCATTATGTAAAGATTTGATGAAAAGAACTTTTACATTTGTAGTAGAAAAGATTTGAAACTAATTATTTCCAGTGAAATTATGATATTAACCCATATTTGCCCGGTGTTTCATTATTGGAACAAGTGACAGTGGATTTGTCTTTGACTACTTACTGCGGAACGCACTTGGAGGCTTCGTTGTATTACTAGAACTTCAACAGAGGGAACGAATTCCCTGATAGTGCCAAGAGTTGATTTTAGATCTCATTTGAACACCGAACGGAGAGGGTTTATTGTGCCAACATTCCACTGCTAGCATCATGAGTGATTAAAGGTGAAAAAAATTGTGTGATATTTTTACTTTAAACTTTTTGTTCCCTTGAGAATAGTTAAATGACATTGTCTTTTTATCAGCAAAGTAAAAACTCTTAAAAATATAACTACTGTATATACTCGAATATAACCTGCATATTTGTTTCAAAAATGGCTAGCTGAAAATTGGGGTGCGAGTAATATTTGCGTCAAGGTCGATACTGTGAACTTGAAGCATGTTGCACGTGGCTACAGGGTGGTGTGGGTTAGTAGAAAGCGTTCATTGAAGTGCTCTATATGTTTACCAGTCACCCGTTGGTTGTAATGGCTTCTCCAAGTTCTCACAGGAGGTCTTTCACCGTGAAGGAAAAACTATGTGTGGTAGATGAAGCAGCAGAGATCAGTGACCGCTCAGTAGGAAGAAAGTATGGTGTAGACAAGAGTTGTATTCATGAGAGGCGTAGAAAGAAAACGAGTCTTGGACAAACTAGTGTTAATCAGCGGGCCTTTTGAGGACAGAAAGCAAAGTTCCTTGAAATTCAGACCAAAATGTATAATTATATTGAGGAGAAAAGAGAGTTCGGTTGTGCTTCTTTTGAGTGAGATGTATCAAGTGAAAGTGCTTTGCAATAGCAAAGGAACATTGAATCACAGGATTCAAGGCCAGCCGCGTGTTACTCACACATGCTTTCAAGTGCAATCAATTGACCTTCCACAGAAAAACCAACATTGCCCAACGGTTTCATAGCGATTTTGCAGAAAAGGTAATCAATTTCCACAAGTATGTGATTAGTTCACGAAAATCAAATTCCTATTTATTGTCACAAATCAGCAATGCCGATCAGACTCCTGTATTTTTTGAGATGCCATTAAATTACAATGTAAACAAAAAGAGAAAATCAAGTGTCATGGTGAGAACAGGAGGCTGTGAAAAGCTAAGATGCTCAGTAATGCTCTGAGTTGCTGCAGACGGGCAGAAGTTGCCTCCCAATATAATATTTAAGTGGAAAATTATCCCAAGAATTGATATTCTGAGCACTGTGGTTAAGACAGAATCCAAATATTGGATGGATAACGACCTTGTGCAGGGCTGGGTTAAGAGTTTGGCGACATCGCCGTGGAGCACTTTTAAACCACTTTTAAACTTGGTATTGGACAGCTTCCATGGCCACACCACAGGATGTACAGAATTTGTTAACTATTGAGAAAACGGACCAGGTAATCATCCCTAACGTCTGTTCGGCAGCCTCTGGATGTGTGCATTAATCGCCCATTCAAGGTTGCAGTTATGTAACATGGCAGGGGCAAACTACAAGTACACCCCAACTACAAGTACAAGTACAACCAGTTTGGAGGACAGTGGGGATGAAGTCTGACAGCACACTGAAAAATCTACTTGGAACCCAACTTAGATCAGAATGTGAGGCACTAATTATGCGATTCAGTGAGACTGAAAGACTCACATCTGTGACAACTAAAGAGTAATATTGGCTCTTTACGCTGTCTGGGCACCGTGATGAGTGCATTCAAGAGAATATTCTCGCTACGCCTGTCTCTTTCCAACGTAAAAAAGAACAGAGAAAGTGGGAAAAAATTGACATAAATCCTGAATTTACGAATTTCAGAAATATTACTAGTGACATAAGTATAGTACCAAATGACTGTGTTGTTTTGAACAATTTTTTGATGATTGTTTGGGACTTTCTTACAAAAATGTTTGTATTGTACGATAGCAGAAAGGTGTTTACACATTTACTCATTCTTTTGAGGAAGTTAAATGTTTTGTTGGAATTCTGATTTTATCAGCATACAATATTGTACCAAGATAAATGTTTTGGGAAACAGACTCTAGAGTTATAATGAAACTGTCAGGTCGGCAATGAGAATAAACAGGTTTGAATTGATAGAAAGAAATATGCTCATTGGGCAGACAATGACCTAAAACAAAATGACAGATTTGCAAAATTAACATCTTGCATTTCCTTACTGAATAAACTATATGCAAAATACTGTGTTTACGAAGAACACTTGGCTGTAGATGAGAGCATGGTACCGTATTATGGAAGGCATGGAGCAAAAAAATTCATTCGCAGTAAAGTGGCTTTCAAGTGAGCAAAAGAAAGTTCTCATTGTACAACCTAACTCAGTAGGCAAATATAATATATTCGTGGGAGATGCTGATAGAATGGAAGAAAATTTGGAGTGCTATAGAATTGAAATCAGATCGATAAAGTGGTGATGGCACCCTGTATTTATGTTCTGCATTGATACGGCTACTCACAATGGCTGGCAGCTATTTAGAAAGACAGAGCAAGGTCAAAAAATGGATCACCTATCTTTCAGATGTATTATTCAAAATTATCTTCAAAAGTATAAAAGTTTACTCTCATCAAGTGGAAGACCTAAAACTAGCAAATCAATGATATCTCGCATATTAACTTCTGTGAGATTTGATAGTACAGGACACTGGATTTCAACAGTCACAAAGCAAGGAAGATGTGCAATGTGTCAATAGAACACAATCAATGTCAAAAATGTAACACAAAATTGCATGAAAACTGTTTCATACTCCATATTAATTATTTAGCTTTTATTTTGATATAGGAAATAACCAAATTGTAGTAGTTTTTAAAGTTTAAATAAAGAAAAAAATAATATAGATGTGGCCTTTCCTTGTAAAATCATGGACCTGTTCATGCCTGGTGTTCCAATATTGGAACAGTCCATGCTTTGAAAATAATAACAGAAAAAATGATGATTTTCATTTAGAACATAACTATATATCACCTATATCATCATTTATTTGCTAAAAATATAATTATGTAAAAAAAATAAACTGGCATAAACAGGTTAATGTTATTGTAACTGCAAAACCTCTTTCAGAGCAGATGACCATACATGCTATTAAGAACTCATGTTTTACTTCCCTTCCCTATTGGATCATAACTACTGTGTTGGAAGGCTACGTGAATTCTAGGTGGAAAGCTGAGCCCCTCTAGGGGTATGGAAAATTTTTCTCACTTAGAATCTTTAACTTTACATAAGTTTCTGAATTTCTTTGGGACGTGATGTGCGCTACACTTCATAGTTCCAAGGTCTTGCAAATTCCTTTCATAATTCCCAAAAATATTTTCGATATACCTTACCACTTACACGAGTGCTCTCTAGGACACAATTTGAGGAATTTAAAAGTGAGGTTCTCAAAATATTAAGATTTCTTGTTATCGAAGTTGAGAATTTTGATTGGTACTTAAAGAAAAACGTTTCAAATTTTGTGAACTTTCATTTGATGCGTTTTTGTTTTAGATGTATTTTTACCATGCCCAGACAACCTTTTGGTGAATTTGGCTGAAAGTCGGGAATTAGTTCGTGATCTTCTGCAACAATTACCACAAAAATTCCAGACATCTTATGATAACCATTCTGCATTAGGTGCTGCTCTTCAGGCAGCTTATAAATTGATGGTATGTTGTTGATGACTGCTTCTGAACTCTGCTTTTTTTGGTCAATGTAAAGTGTAATATTTTATATGAATTTTGAGTGACTGTGTATTTAAAACATACACAGCTTGTTGAAAACTTTTCGTCTGATGAACATTGATTAGAGAGTTATAGTTTTGTTGAAAATGATGTTTTATGTAATGTTTCTGTTTTTAAGGCACCGACTGGCGGTCGTATTTCTGTATTTCAATCCTGTCTGCCAACCACGGGTCCAGGCTCTTTGATGGCACGTGAAGATCCAAATCAGCGTTCTGGAAAGGATGCTCCCCATTTGAATCCTGCAACAGATTTCTACAAGTTGCTTGCCTTGGATTGCTCTGGACAGCAAGTTGCTGTTGATCTTTTCCTCTTGAATAGTCAATATTGTGATTTAGCTACAACTAGTAAGTTCCCTCATGTAAATACTTTCCATCTACATTATAAAGATTATCTTAGCAATAATCTTTCTTGTTAAGCAATCACTTGCTTAAAGAAGGTTTGTATTATCAACAGATTAAGTAATGTTCAATAATGTGTTTAAAATTATATTTTCTATTTTTAGGTGGTGTTTCTCGTTTCTCTGGTGGTTGTATATATCACTTCCCCCTGTTTAAAGCATCCAATGTATTGCAAGCTGAAAGTTTTGAACGTGTTTTACGCCGTTACTTTTCCCGCAAGATTGGCTTCGAAGCTGTCATGAGAATTCGTTGCAGCAGGTATATTTTCAGACTTTTTGAAAAT
Organism: Teleogryllus occipitalis; assembly: GCA_011170035.1. Classification (NCBI taxonomy): domain Eukaryota; kingdom Metazoa; phylum Arthropoda; class Insecta; order Orthoptera; family Gryllidae; genus Teleogryllus; species Teleogryllus occipitalis. The sequence continues at coordinate 81,372 of BLKR01009070.1, read as the reverse complement.
CTTATCTAAGTTATTAATAAACTATTGATTTGGAAATTTGATTTTGTTTTAAATATCAGGGGTCTCGCCATTCACACATTCCATGGCAACTTTTTTGTTCGTTCTACTGATCTTCTATCTCTTCCCAATGTAAATCCTGATGCAGGATTTGGTATGCAAGTTTCTATTGAAGAAAGCTTGTCAGAAGTTCAGAATGTATGCTTTCAAGCAGCACTTTTGTATACTACAAGTAAAGGTGAGTCGAATATTGGTAGTTTCTATTAGATGCACATTTCTAAACAATTAATGCTTTTGAAAAATGGAAAAAGAGATTGAAATAAATGATATTAATGAAATTAAAATAAATCAGATTAGTAATATACTTAATGCCTAACTCTAGTGTTGTAGAATCTTGTAGAAAAGGAAAATTATCAAAACAAAGAAATAAATGAATGCCATAACGCACCATATGGAAACATATTTTATTAAACTTCTAAGATTAATATTTTGTAGAAGTAGAAATTTAGGATAAAATATAATAAATGCTTAGTTTTTACTGTATGTTCTTTTTTACAGTATGTAAAAAATTTATTGAATAATTCAGCAAATATGCAGATATATATGTCTTACAATTAATATATCAAACATTATCATCAGTAATTACATATCTCATCATTTATCTTATTATCACAGTTATCATTCTATTCAAATCGCCAGTAAGCTAAATCATAGTTGTCACCTCACTGATTCTTTCATTTATTTGGCTCCATTGCACCAATGTTCTTGAAGACATTTGAAGTCACTTTGTTAATACAGCTCACAGGAAGAGCATTCCATCCATTTATTATTATCTTGATCTTTTATAAAATGTTCTCAATGACTGTTTGGTTACTTCTTTTCACAGCTTTATATTATGTCCTGTGAGTTTCCAAACTGGAGTTTTTGTAGTGACTCAAATTGGGGTACATTGTAGTGCCCTGCAGAAACTTGCGTGACAACCAAATCTCCACTTTTTCTTCTCTGCTTCAGTGTCAAAAGTGACGTCTCAGGGCACATTTTTTCACATGACAATTGACAATATTGTGTTAGGATTTTTGTGAGTCATCTCTGTACATTCTCCAAATGGAATATATCTTATATCTTTCCAATAGTAGTAATATGGAAAAAGCTTTTCTAATTAAGCATGCCTTGGTGTTCGCCCATTTAATGTCTGAAACTTCCCATTCCAAATCATTTACTCATCTCGATACGTGGAATTTTGCACTGACTGGTATGACAGGAAGAAGCCATGATTGCGAATTCTTGTTTACTTGTTTAAGGTCAAATTTATTGCCTGGTAGTGTTTTAGTGGGTTAACAAATAACTTATTATCTTTAGGTCCAGGCGGAAGATAGTCTGTTTGCTTTCAGGACAAATAGTAGTGGCCTTAAGACTAATTCTTGAGGAACTTCACTAGTATCCTGCTGTGGTGTTGAGAGTTTGCTGTCAATGCTCACCTGGAAAGTGAAGGCAGCCTACCTAGGAATTGGCATGCCAAAATAGATGCCCCTGGTCATCCTGCTAGAGGGGAATTTACTGATGACCAGTAACCAACCCATGTAAAAACATGAATTAATCACAAGCTGTTTGAGAACCTTGAAATAGAATCAGAAGACAATTTGGAAAGTTCTACTTGAAAGATCGTATTCTCAGATCCATTCAAATAATTTTACCAGTATTCCTTTGTAATTTAGTTGATTATGTGTGGATAGTCACAAAGCTTCTGGACAACCAATCTCTCCATGACATTTCCCTTTGAGCTAGTGAGACTTACAGGTCTGTATTTTGTGGTCTTCTGTTTGTCACCTTTCTTTGAAAATTGGGGTTAGTTAGTGGTGTGGGTTTTTTTTTTTCTTTCTTTTTCTTTTCTTTCCATACAGTTGGTAATTCTTCTGCATCCAAGGACTTTTTGCAGATATTCTTCAATTGTGAAGTGCCAATTGCTTTGCGCAATGCTTAACCTTTTAGATTCAGTGTGTTTTGCTTTCTGCAGTCCTGGGGGTATGCACGTTTTTTAATTTGATGAACGTGCTTGACCCAAGCAGATTGTTAACCATAGCAAGTGTTGACAAGGGCTGGAGATGGGCTAATCTTTTGAGGGAAGGCAATGGCGCCTGACGGGCCATGGGCCACAGTGAGGCGATGTGTATGTAAAATAAGTGTGAGAGATGGATGCATGGACAAACGAGGACAATTTATACACTAATGCATGAAAAAATTACAACACTAATAATAATGATATATAATACAGTGATGGAAATATTTAAATAAGAATGCACTATTTTTAATAGTGTTTTTTTCTTACTTTCTTTCTTTCTCTCTCTCTTTCTTTCTCTCTCTCTTTCTTTCTCTCTTTCTCTCCTCTCTCTCTCCTCTCTCTCTCTTTCATTTATCTAAAGGAAACTTGTAGGCAATTTTGGTGTTCCAGAAGCTACACTGTGCATTTGCTAAAACTCTGGAATCATTCATCAAAATGAAGCATGTAAATTGTTTTTTTGAGATTGCAAAATCAGGTTAAAAGAGTGAAAAGTGAGAAAGTTTTCAAAGCGTAAAAGAAGGTATAATTTTGCATTTGACCATAAGAAGCTTGAAGAGGCCAAGAAAAAACTGAGAAATGTAAATTTCGAGACTGGGGTGATTTTAGTGTGCATGGAAAATCAAATTGAAATTGAGTAACCCTTTTTTTTTTCCCAAAAAAATCTTTGATTAAGAGACTCTATTTGAATTTTTTTCTCCCCCCCCCTTTTTTTTTTCTTCTTTTCTTTTCTTTTCTTTTTTTCAAAAAGAAATTATCTGTATGAAGTATTTACTTACAAAAGTGATGAGGAACCCTTATTATAAATGATGTGCTTTTGTCTATGTGCATTGAACATTCTATTTGTGCTTATTATTTTGTCCTGCGTTTATTCATCCCTCATTTTACATTGTTAACAAATGTGTCTCAAACGTTTTGGACTTCGAATTGTAATTCTGCTTTTCTGTTGCAGGAGAGAGAAGAATAAGGGTTCATACTCTTTGCCTCCCTGTTGCTACAACTCTACCTGATATTCTTAATGCTGCTGATCAACAATGTATAGTAGGACTTCTGGCAAAAATGGGTTTGTATACTTATGTGTTGTCATCATCATTATCATAATTATCCATGGTTTGTTCCTTTTTATCTGAACTTATTTCACTTCATGGTCCTTTCTGGGTTTTCTTATACAATGGAACCTTTAAACACCTTTTTCAAGGTGCTGAAACATTTGAATGTTAGAAATTGAAAAATGTGTTTTTTGAAAATGCTCACATTTTAGTTTTGATATTTTCTTAATTTGCTGTGTAAAAACTAAATTACATGCAAATACCACCCATCGAGGTGCCCATCAGTCCACATTCTGACAGGTTGAATACAAAGGAAGCTCACAAATGTTCCTATCTCCATCTTTCATCCTCTTGCTTTTCATTTCATGTCACCCACATTCTATTATCACTCCATTTTTTTTTCTTCCTCACTGCCCTTCAAGGTGTATCACAGACAACAGGTGGATGCACAGAAGGTGCTAATGTGTTCCTTTCTCCATCTTTCATCTTCTTGCTTTTAATCCCATATGTCACCTACATTCTTTTATCAACCCCTCTTCTTCCCTTCATTGACCTTCTCTGTATGCTGAACACCCACCCATGTGTTTGCCATGCATGGCAACCCGTATTGAAGGAAATGGGACACCTGGGAGTTCAGGGATCTGTGCATACTTTCTTGACTGCTGCCATGACTCCGGATGTTTGTAGGTGGACCTGATCTAGCCACGTTTGCTATGAACACTGGTAAGCCTAATTGACTGAAGAGGGGTCTCTGCACTGAGGGTCCCAAA
>BLKR01009070.1:0-72500 GCA_011170035.1 Teleogryllus occipitalis | reverse complement strand
CTCTGACCAACACCAGGCGAATGCCGGAGCAGTACCCTATCAAACGGGCCACAGACCGTGCGCGATCTGTCCTTCCTCTTCCTTGTCCTATCCTCTCCCTTTACACACACACTTACACTAACATGTACTACACTACCACATATTCTGGGAGACCGGTCGGGAGCTTAGAGCTTGTCCCAGCTGGGGCAGTGCCCCACTGGTGGGAGAGTCCCAGTTAGGGGAAACCCCACTAGCCGACTTGGTAGGTCGGCGCCAGATCTTGCCATCCAGAGAGGGAAGATCACTGCAATCTCCCGAGAAAGAAAAACATGCACTGCACTAACTATGACCAAAGCAGTTGACGCGCCCGGAAACATGAAAAAGTCAGTCAGTCAATCAATCAATCAATCAATCAATCTAGGAATAGAATTAATCTAATCTAACAATTTCTTTAACATTGATGAAATCTTTGCAAAGCATTTTCAAAATGTTAACAGATCAGCATTCTTAAAATGTTAACAGTTGAATGTTACCAGATTCCTCAGTGTTTGGGGAATTTCTAGTCTTTTCTTATTCATCTTGATATTTTTAGCGCACAAGAGTTGGTAAACAACCTTTGCATTAGCCCTTCTTGATCTCCATTTTAAGATCGCTCTGTGTGACTTTCTGATTTCATACGTGAAAAAAAAAAACAAAACAAAGGAAGAAGAAGTGCATTTTTTTCTGCTCAGTATTGGAAGCTAAAATTAAATTTTAATAACAAGAAGTTGTTTATTTTTGATTGAGTGCTCATTTGTCAATTTCACAGAAAACATTAAATTTTTCATATTCAGACATGGAAGTAACATTTTAATCAATGACGCGGGAAATTATCTTTGTCTATTCTCCTTTCACTTTGTTTTCTGCTCATTCTCTTTGAGGTTGAGGTGAAAACTAATAATTTTTTTGATTTCTTGAACTTGATTTTATTTTTATTTTCCTAGAGTTTCTGAGCTTTGCTCTCCTAGCCTTTCTCTACTTCCAATCAATTTTTTGCCTTTCTACTAAAAGTATCTATTTCAAATTGTAAATGTAAGCATTATCACTGGCGACGAGCGTATTTCCGATTTTTGCTCTGAAGATATTTTGGTGGCGAAAATACATCATCAAGGGTTTTTCTCAGACTGCGCCCATACTCTGTGAGAAAATTTCAGGGATTTAAATGTTGGTAACTAGTTTGATCTGCAATGTAGCCTTAAATAGGGGCAGACCAGTCCTCTGCTCAATAGCTACATGGTATTTCAGTTGCAGTTCCTAACTCTCCGATCTTGGCATTCTCTTTTTCCTTCCCGAGGAACAATTGTGCTTGACATTTCCCACTGTCAGGCAGCATTGGCACAAGTGAGGGAATGACTCTTCTACTGCAAGTTTTCTCAACTTGAAAAGAGTTTCAGGGATTGTAAAAGGAAATGAAATATTGAGATATACAAAATTTCTCTACCTTAATTTCTGGCAAAGATCTTAGCGTCCGACTTGCTAGGTCAATGGGTCACGATATATTATAATCCTTATTGCCTTTATAATGGATTATAGGATCCGCAGACTATACAGCGCTGCTGGGAATCTGAAATAGAATGATTCTATTCCTAGTTCATTACTGTTTGGATTGACTAAATGAAAGATCACTTTCTTTTCTGAAGAACAAAATTTAACAAAGTTTATTGTTACCTACTTAGCAAACAATTTAGTGAATTTAACAAAATGATTTTATGTTGTGCCTTGGATCAAGATATCTTTGAATTTACAGTTTTATACAGCGGTTAACTTATCTATTCTTCGTTGATGTCCCTCGTAGACTTCTCAGTCGAAATATCTTGCGAGCTTGCCGTAGTCCAAAGTCCCAAGAAATCCTCTTCTGCCCCTATCCAAACTGGTCTCAAACTATCAAAATTATCAGTCCCGATTACGTCCTATGACATAGTCCCGAAATCTATAACTCGATTACCACTCCCGACAAAGTCCCAATTTATGCATCAATATTACTTCCACATGCAATATCTGCAATATCATTTACTGTCCTTAAAATTTCACGATCTGATAACCCGACTCTGACTATCTGCACTACACTCGCTCCCTCTCACGAACCTACGATCAGTTCAGACACGCGATGCCGGTCAGAATGAAATCTTCCTGCATGATTCACCCCTCGAAGACTTCGTATTAAACTACCTTCCTCTTTTTTTCATAACATTTGACCGTCCTTCTCTCACCCAGCCAATCCATGCGTTCGTTATATTTTGGTGTAGCTGACCTTTCGATCGTCTAAACTTCTTCGCCCAATCCCAAATTTTCTACTTTCGGCATCCAGCCACCTCTTAATGCATTTTCCACCATATAGTCTACAAATAAATGTTTGTTTATTTTCATGTGACATATCGGTATGTCACAATATATTTCAGTATATGTAGATTCAAGTAAAAAATTGATTAATGCTTGTTATTTACTATTCTGATCTACCGGATTTACTACCAAAGTTTGCTCTTTTTTCTAGATCATTAATTTATGATATTTTTGTTCAAGTATTATTGTCCAGTTTTAGAGGCTGGATTCCTCCCAAATATTATTTGAGGAGGTTCAAGGGATCCTGACACCAGAGAGTTAGTGCCTGGCTTGTATGGATGAAATATGTTTGAATAGAATAAATTGTAAAATCATATTAAAATATATGTTGCAGCTGTGGATCGCTCTCATCAGTCATCTCTCTCAGATGCCCGTGATGCCTTTATAAATGTTGCAATTGATGTCTTATCTGCCTACCGTGTTGTTCAGCCATCAGGACCTTCAGGAGCATTATTAGCACCTCACAACCTCAGGCTTCTGCCTTTGTATATTTTAGCATTGCTGAAATATGTGAGTGTTCAGCACAAAGCTTATGTTTTCTGAAATGACGTTCGTTATTCTGCCATATGTTCAGTTTTCTTTTTTGTTTCAGGTGGCGTTCCGTACAGGACAAAGCACACGATTAGATGATCGTTTGTATGCGATGTGTCAGATGAAAACATTGCCTCTGGCATACCTTATCCAAATTATTTATCCAGATTTATATCCTGTGCATTGTTTGGAAGAGCAGGTAAATTATAATTTTTGCATTTGAAGTATAATTATGAATCTATGTATTGTTTCTCTTCTTTATGTTTTTTTATGTTTTCCTCTTCCTCCCACCCTCCCTTCCCCTTTCCCCTTTCCCTTCCTTTGTTTCTTCCTCTTCCTTCCACTTTCACTATCTTCTTTTCTTTTTTCTTCTTTCTTTTCCTTTTGTTCTTTTTCTTTTTTCCTTCCTTCACACCCAATGATTTTCTTTAGTAAAGGTTAATAATATTAATATACAGAGAATTAATGTGCATTCTATTAAGTATAAGTAATTTCCCGTTGTTTACACTTCCCAACAATTTACACCATTTTTTTGGGGTCCCTTGAGAAGTGTAAAAGAGGTGTTTTTCTGTAGCATAATTGAATAGATTTGAAGGAATACCCTTGTCTTTAATATTCAACTGGGTATGATGGTTTCCTAGGACATTTCTATGTATCATTATGATTACAAAGTATTTATTAAGTATATTTAGTAATCATAGCAATTTATTTAGTAATCATTATGATTACAAAGTAAAATTTCATGTGTCTGCATCAACCTACAGATCTTTCCTTATTTTAATATAAACATTTTAATATTAATATGTGTCAGGCATGATAAATATACTGTTCATTAAATAGTCAAGAAGAAAGAAGTTCTTGTGCTCTAACTTCCTTGAGAGTCAGAAGATAGAAAAGACATAGTTCAAGAACTGGCCTCTCACTAAGAGAATATCACCAATGCAGCTTACTACTCCATAAGATTTTGCTAGGAGAGGATTGGAATACTGTGCATTAGATTTTCAAGTTGTGAAAATGCTCTTACCTTCATTGAGGAATTCTCTGCCCTTGCTTTTGAAAAAGATTATGCTCCGGGACCTGGCCCAATTTACAAGTATCGTTAAAACAATTATCTGAGAAAGCATGCCATTTCCTCAACTTTTTTAATTTAGTATTACATCACTGGGCTGTGGTGAGAGTCGTTATTAGGGGTGGATTTTGATGACCTAAAACATTGCCAAAAATAATCAATAAAATGATCTTAAAAGGTTTTCAAAATGCCTTAAAAACAAAGAAAAATTATGTAAAAAATTTAATCGCAATCACTTCAGATGAACAACTCACGCTGTTGGATATGTTACTGCTGTAATAAAGATCTTTTTGTTCAAGTGAACTTGGCTGGAAAAAGTTTGGTTTGGACTGTTCTTTACGGAAAAAATCTCTGCCTTTATTTATCATGAAATCGGCTAAAGTGACAATGGTGACAATAGGCATAACAGAAACCTTCGATCACGTAGTTCTCACAATAGCGGTTGTGAGTACTATGAGATACGGTTACGATACACGAGCGAAAAAATTGTAGAAGCTACTCAGGAATTCTGTGGTGAGCATTTATTGAATCTCGTTAATATTGTTTGAAGCAAGTACCATTAAAAATGATATCAAAGTTGATAAAATCAGCGAAAAATACATTAAAAATGATAAGAAAAAAAAAACTTTTTAGTCAAAATCGACGAAAAATGCAAAATAATGACAAATAAAAATGGATAATTTCCTTCTGTCATACCATAAAATTAATTTCTATACTTAACAGCATTGTTCTAAAGCGAAAAGAAAAAAATGACACTTCATTAAAATCCACCCCCTGGCGATTATTATTGCAAGCCTAATGGTCAGAGAGGTTTGAACAATCTCGTCAAATTAAAGTCAAATCTTGCTCACTTGCTGCATCTGTAAGCCATTATAGCTAATAGTAAACTCTTGTCTGGGCTGGCTTCTGGATCAAAGAAACGTGTCAACACCCATCAAGTGTGGCAATTGAGAAAGCTTATGACTAGAGACCAGATTTTTATGTAATTACATAAAATCTTTTAAAGATATTGTTGTGTTGTAGAAAAATCCAAAATATATAATTTAAACAAAAAAATAGTGAATGTAATATATTAAATAAATCTTGGATGAAATAATTTGTAAATATATTAAATGGAAGGGGAAAAAAGAACAAACAAATTATTATCTGTGAGACAATGTGACTGAAGGGGATATCTTGTTTTTTTTGTTGGTAAGACTGGTAACAAGGAAGCCAGAGATAGACATCCCTTTTGTTTGTATGCATCATGTCAAGCCTTGTATAAAATGTTCCATTTCCAGTGCTTGGCAAACACAGCGAGAGCTCTGATTTTAAACTTGCGAGGATGAAGAACTTTATATAATGTTGAGCTTCCTGATCTCATGCTAGGCACAAGGAGAAAATTCTATGTCTTTGGATTAGTCTGTCATTTTTCGCAAGGATTTCTTGCCCTTCCCCTATCTGTGATGCTTTCATGCGCTACAGTAAGACAGCTGGCAGAGGCCTTGCTGCTTCTCTAAAAGAGATGCTTTGCAAAGAGAATTCTCCTTTCTCGCACATTTTACTTCTTATGGGAAAATGGAATTTATAGTTCAATCTGAGAGAAGGATTATTTCCAACATGCCTTTTATCAGATTTTTATAATCTTTACTATTTAAACAGTTTTTTTGCCATATTTCATTTTACTCTTATTTGGTCATGATTATACATGGTTTTAAATGTATTTTACTATGTATTTTAAAAAAATATTTTTTTATAACTGTCTTAGTTGATCAATTGAGATAACTTAAGACAGACCCCAATGACCATTGATATTGAACCACCTTTAAACTGTATTTATTAACATCTATATTATATTGATACCCAGGCAACATAGCAACTGGTATTTGCAAACAGAACCTTTAGATTATGTAAGAGTAAAATAACTGTTGATCGGGTGAATAGTTAAAAACTAAGCATTTTGGCACCAAATAAAATAAAACAATAACTAACTTAGGAAAGGATGAGATACCCCATGAACCAAAAATGACAAAAATCATGTGTGAAAGTTAGAGAAAATGATGAACAATATGTAGGGCAATGGATCAAAAAGAGCGGATTTTAGTATCATTTCTTGGAAATTTAAGTCATTGTTACAGTTTACCTGAAGGAAGAAATGTCGTACAAAACTCAATAGAGATGAAAGATGTAATTATCAACATAAAAAAAACTAAAAAAAATTAGCAGACAAAAGATATAATAGAGGCTGGAAACCACTGAAAAGTTTTTGGGAACTATAAAAGGCACGTCATACTACGCTGTATGCTCATTAAATTTCTGAGAATTGCTTGTGCTGGTGTTAAGTTAACATCAGCTAGGGTAATTTCTGCAATGTTGTGAAGGTTACTGTATTGTAAATGTATAAGATACTTCTTCCTCCCCTGATGCCTCTCAGCGTTGGGTTCATAATACACCATGAACCATTAAGTTTGGAAACAATTTGAAACCTACTACTTATTTAAAAACCTGTGTAGGAATATTTTTCAATTACAATTTTTTGCTCATTTTCTTGCTCATTAATTGTATTCACTCAATCTGATTTGTTACTAGTTCTTGTGATTTTATATTTTATTAAATGAACTTTGGCACTTTTTAATTTAAACTATTGTTTGTGTGCAGTTGACTACTTTGGAGGATGGAACACTAATCCCCCAGCCACCTAGATTACATCTGACAGCTGAAAAGTTAGATCATAGAGGAGCTTTTCTTTTGGATACTGGTGATCATATGTTAATGTATGTGGGTCGCAGTGTGTCTCCAGAATTCTGTACAGATGTTTTAGGTGTTGCTGGTTTCAATAGCATACCAGAGGAAATGGTTTGTTGAGAATTATGTTTCTGAAAATTTTAAATTTAATTGTAGAATTATATGTAGAAGAATTTGTTAACCTTACAAACTTTTTGTTTCTCAGTATGAATTGCCAGTGCTAGAAAGTGTGAAATCTGAAAATATTAGGAATTTCATTAACCGTCTTCAGGCTGAAAGACCTTATTGTGCTACTTTAGAAATAATAAGGTGCGTATATATTTATTTCATTTTTGAGAAATTTAATTTTTTAAAGAGAACTTATTCACAAGAGATAACTGATAAGAAAACAAACTTGATGTTCTGTATATTTTTTCAGAGATGACAGCCCTCGTCGTGTGAAATTTACAGAAAGGTTAATAGAAGATAGAACTGAATCAGCCTTATCATATTATGAATTTCTACAACATCTGAAGGCAAACGTGAAGTGATGAGTGTTGTGAATTTATGAAAAAATAGTTGTTATGTTCACATATGGATAGTTTGTAAAAAGTGAAGGGACTATAGATTTTATTATGAATGAGCTTTTCAATCATAAGCTTCTCTTTTTAAATAATTAAACAAACATTCAGTTGTGACACTGTACAGTCTTAGTCATGTTATTTCCGGAATATTTGTTGTATATAATATATAAATATATATATAATATCTACACATAAAATATAAGGCCTAGTGCAGAATGTTTGATGAGTATGGTCTTTTGAATGCGTGATTTATTCTCCTTAACATAAAGGGGTAAACAGTAATTGATCAATAGCTATATGTATTTACTGTTATTTTTATTTCGTTTTGTACACATTTGTCTATTTTGGAGTACATTTTCTTCTGTGGTCCATGTGTTGTACTTTATTTAGCATAGTGATAAATCAGAAATTCAGGTAAAAGTATTGAATTCTATTTTATAATGAATGTAATCATTACTAGTAAGATCACTCCATCATGCTGTTAATGTATTTGGCAACATTGATCACTGTTACAGATCTTACATCTGTTTTCATTGAATTGGAGCCCAAAAAAATTTGTTTTATGCTGTTATATTTTAATACTTCACAGATTCTTGAAGTTCAGTAGTATTTCTGGATGTAACATGTTGCAAGATAATTCATATTTCACAGTTTGTGTATTTCTTTGTTACTCTTATTTTCTCATGTTTTCTTCACCAAAATCTTTTGCATTTAGGGGTTAGATTGCTTAGATTTATTTATTTATTTATTTATTTTGTTGGCTTATAAGTTTATTTTTATGAGTTGAATGTTGATTTGCAATAGTTTAAAGATTTTGTAACTTCAGGGTTTTTTGATAACTTGCTTTACTATGGAATTTATGGGGTGTGTTATCCGTGAAATTTTATTCTAGTATCTTACCTTATTTACACCTAAGAAAGTTCCTTTCAAAGTATATATGGCCATTTATGAATCACAGCTGTTCACTGATCTGCTTTTGTGACTTAATCTATTTGTGGTCTCTGTAGATCACGATATAAAGAGTTTAAGGCATATGCGTTCTACTGTTGTCGAAAAGGGATAATAGAAAGGAAATGGTCAATTGGAATAAGTAAAATCAAGTGCTTCATGAGGTAATTAGTTGTACATATTGACATTTTTCTTTTAGAAGTTTCTTGTGAAAGCTCTTGATCATAGTTTTTCATTTGTACTATTTGTGAAATTAATTTTTGGATAGGGGATTTTAGAACATATCCCTTGTTATGCTGTTTCTACTGCATCAAAATGTGTCTTTACTTCACTAAAATAGATTTGAATGTATAGTTTTAGATTTGAATTCATTATGTTATCTGTATCAATACTCACAATTTATATGGTATGTGTGATATTTAATGCCTATTTATAAATTTAATTTTTGGTATTTTATGATTCTGGGCTGCTAGATTTTTTGTATAACTGGAATTCTTTATGACATGTAGAAATATGAATCATGATGAGAAAGGGTAACAAAGAGAAAGAAATTGAAAAATCATAGCAGAAAATAAACAATAATTTACTGATTTTTTTTCTAAGATTTCCAGTCAAGTCAATAGCAGAATTAAATCCAGGAGAAAGCTAAGATAGTTGCCAATGAGACTTCATGGCAAATTAGAGTTGTTTGTCTATGTATGAGTTTCAAAATATTTATTGCGTGCAAGCAAATTTACTAATAACTTGCCATGTGTCTGTTAGGTATGTGATCTGTTGTAATTTTACCACACTATATGTGCCACTTTATTGCAGTTCTTCAGACACCTAACACAAAGTTTTTTAAAAATTTCTAGTTTAGAGAATAAAAATACCAATAGATTGGATATATGAAGCCATTTTGTTGAAGCCATATTTCTCTTTTAAGATATTTTTATAGTTTTTTTAAAAATATTTTTGGGGGTATTTTGTATAACTTCAGTCAGTCAGATTTCATCATTTTAGTCACCATGTTGAATTTGTTTTCTAATATTTCACCTAGAATTTCTATTAATTAGAATTTTATTATAAGAACTTTCTATTATTTAGTATAGGTAGCAGATGTATTAATGTGAAAAGAATATCATTATTGAGTGTAGGTAAATCTATGAGGAATTAAATAATGAAGTAAAGGGGAGCCAATATTGTTTGTATTACAAGTATGTAATTTTATTAAAAAACAATTTAAAAAAATATTTGGATGGCATCGGTAGTCAATATTCTCATCAGCTATAATCCCACAATTTTGGTCTTTGTGTTGCCAGTACACCCAATTTCATTTGACTAAAATGCTCATTTGTTGTGGAAAAGGTTTCAGTAAATACCCTTGTGAATGAGTCTTTCATGAAGTTCATGACATTTAAGTTTTAATTCTATTAATGTGCAAGTATGATGGTTGTGATCTTCAGTGCTACATGGAAGTCAACTATGTGATTTATTACTATTATATCTATTATATGTCCTTACTAAGAAATGGATTATTTATCTTTCAATTTGAATGTATTGATTGTATTGTGGATTTGGCCAATTACTGTATGTTATTCTTAAGCCTTGCTTTTCATTTTAGTAATTTTTTTTTCTCTTGACAAGGCTTTTTAAGTGACTTGAGTTGTTGCTGTCTCTTTTTGGACAAGATTCATTTTATTTTTATGGTTTCTAGAAGAACATGTATTTTATCTAGTGTGTTGCAAATATCCTGAACACTTTGATTTCCCTATTTACACCATTTGAATGTACAGAATGTTATGGGTATAAAAATGTAATAAATCATGTTTCCAACATATTATTGGGATCTAAGTTTTTAGAAGTTTCGTTACTCATTAATAAGACAAGGGGGTTCCTGAAAGATTTTTGAACATTATGAATTATAATTTTAAAGAAACACTGATACCTATGTATAGATAATTGTCCATATGTCATAGAGATAGTAATAATGAATTGAGATCACTAATAAGAGGGGGATGGTGCTTTTTCTAATACTTGAAACTTCAAATAATACGTAATGAAATCGTAAACTGAAATGAACATCAAAAAAACAAATATTACCAAAGCAGAAAGATGGGAAGAAGACCACATGTAAACAAGAAAAGAGAGTTATATAAATGAGATCTTATACATAGAAAAAGAAAGATACATCTCAGGAGAGAAGACAGTACTAAAGCTTTCCAAGAAAGTCGACCTCCTGATACAAAACCACTTTTGTGTTGAGAGTACGAATAAATTTTTCAGTTTTCATATTGGATGATTTGTGTTAAAAGGGGAAACAATTGTACATACTTCACAAAGTTCAAAATAATAGTTTCAGAAATAGATTTATGAAGTTTTCAAGATTGATTATGACTAGCTGGTGAAAACCAATGAATAGAGCTATATGTATTGCAACAGATGGTAGGAAGGAATGATCCATAGAAGGTAAAGAAAACTGAGACTATCATAAAAAGTATTATTCCTCTGTATATATAACGTGCTAAGGAAAGATGACAGTTTTGTTTAATTTTTAAGAAACCACTGATGCAAAAACCCATATATATGCTATTGCTGGATAGGGAATTTCCCCCCAGTTGTATATCAAAGGGTTTCATGAAGAAAAACCGTCTGCAGGGTATGGATTAGGTGGGATTCGTGGCACATATGCAAACTGCATCACACATGACGCTTCAGATCTAATGCATACTTTACCATCATGCACAACTCAGAAACCATGCTTTCTACAGCCGTAAAATCAGGTTTTTCTGTCCCTAATGGGAATTGCTGACATTTTTTATGACATAATCTGCAAAATATGACCTTTTTGGAAGATTTCCTTCCCCATAGCTCAGGGAGCTAGAAAAGGTGGACGTTGGGTTTCAGTGTGAAGCTATTGTCTCTTATTAAACACTGATTTAGAATGTGCTGTTTACACTGGATTGCAATTTTTTTTGCGAAAAATCTTGCAGGCCTTTGTGTATTACACTATTTGTAGTTTCCACTCTTCTAACTATTCAGAACTTCCTGATTCATCTATTCAATCAAAGAAGCTACTGCACTATCTGCTACTGTAATATTTAAAAAATATTTAATCATAGAAAAACTTATAGATTTTAAATTTTGGGGTTACAATGTGTGCTAATGCAGGGATGTGGAGAAACATAAAATCTTGAAATTCTGCACAATTGTTTTGTTGTGTCAATAGGCCTTTGAGAATTGGCCACCGTACTTTAACATACAGGTCAGGGGATGGCTATTTGATGTTGGGATCCAATATGAAGCTATTTGTGCTTTTAAAACAATGGTGCACAAAGTGTGAAATGTTTGCATGAGTCCAGCTAGTAATAATTTGGTTCCAATTTGTTTTACAAAACATATATACTTTTTAATTTTTCTTGGAATGTTATTAACCATCAGAAACCTGGTGCAACAGTAATAGTTAATTATTATTTGTTGTGTGGTCTGCTGCATATTACTGTTTGTGAGGTTAACAAATGTAATTAACAAAGTTTTGCTCTCATCACTAAGAAGTGAACATTTATGTAAGACTATCCTAAAACTAGTACAGAAATTTTATGTAAAATTACAAAATTATATAAATGCCTATTTGCATTTTAGGCTATTTTACACATTTTAGCATATTTTACTGAAAACCTGCTTTATTTGCTTTATTTTTAAATATTAATAGTTGTAGCAGAACAAAAGTGATGAAATGCGTGGCTTTTAGCAGTTGCATGCCTTTTGTCTATGCATTTACACACTTTAACTAAACCATGCAAGACGAGGTGATACCAGAGAATATAAGGGGTGGTGCCCCCTCATGCCAACTAGTTTCCAAGAACATGACTGGAATTCAAGCATGCACAGTTGTTGGTCAATATATAATTTTTTTGATTGGTATTGATGAGCATAGTGTCTGTGACAGAATATGCTAATATGGCATCAAAAATCCCAGTATTGCTCTGTATTATTGGTAGATGTAGAATATTGTTTTTCAAATTATAAAAATATTTTGGCTGATAGAAGGCACAATCTTACAAAAGAAAATTTAGGAAACTACATGATTGTAAAAATGTTTAAAATCAAAGCTTGTATATAATAAAAATTGTTCATGTCTTATTTTCATTCATGTTCAATTTTTTCTAATAAAATTTGTAGTAGTTGTGTTTGTTTTATTTTATATTGCATATTTTCACTCTTCAGTTACATATTTTAAGCATTTTCCATGTCTGTTTCAGCCATTTTCTGTTGTGTATAAATCTGGTCTTCAGTATTTGATAATGTCAACAGTTTTTTTTTAACAATCCTAAATTTGTTTAACTATTGTCATTATCATGCTGTAGCATCCAAATTTTCACTTTTAATTTGAGAAGATTCAAAGACTTTCAATGTAAAGGGTACTTGTTTTATATTTTTAGCCCATTTATTACAAAGATTCTTAACATGAGAGATTTATTAATTTTATGTTTTTTTATTGTATAGGAAGCTCTGCTACATGTACTCTTAATAGTGAAAGTTAGGTTAAATTATTTCCATGTAGATTGTTAAGTTAAATTATTTCCACTTACAAAAAACATGCAGTAGTTTTTATATGAAGATATGTTGTAATGGTAAAATAGTTACTTGTGTTTATGGAGGAAATGCTGATTTCATTCAAGATAATGCAGATTAATTTATTTTGTGTTATTCTTAGTGTTTCAGTTTATGTCTTGAAGGCACATTTTCAGTTTCCATTCCACATTCCAATTTTGAGCTTCTTAAGAACATTTTTTAAGCAAGTAAATATTGCACAAATTTCATAGATAATAAGTTTTATATTCCTCATTAAAGTTTTTTTGGATACACAAAAAAGTATCTGTTTGGAGAAATTTTGTGTTTGGTTCATTTACTAGTGTTCCTCACTTAGAGATGTTTTTGGAGGTGATAAAACACCTTTTGGTAATCTGGTAGCTTCCAAAATGGTTATTCCATTAAAATCTTGTGTTTTTTTTTTATCAACAATCATTTTTGCAAGCATTGCATGTCTCTAGACTATTTTATAAGGCAGTAAAATTAATTAACTGTGACAGTTCAAAATTTCACTTAATTTTCAGAGTTGAATATTAATATTGTTTTAGTTGCAAATTATGGATTATTATAGCTGACGAATCTGCCTAATTTGAAAGATTATGTTCGAATTCTGAAAAATTATCTTGAGAATTACAATTGGACAATAATGTGGATATACTATTACTGTACAAGACATATGTATATAAGTAATGTGTACAGACATTTACATTGTTTTACTTATACGTCATGTCATAATTATTACAGTTAGAAGTGAGGGGAAGATAAATCTACATTTTTCTTCATTTTAATTTTAGTAATTTAAATAGAGCAATGAAACGTAAAAAAAAGACATGTATTATAATTTTCTTTTTGAATTTGTAGTTCTTCAATGAAACCCACACAAAAAAATCTAATTGTGGAATGATTAATAACTTTAATGCTAATTGGGAACTTTTGGTAGAATTTGCAAATTGCAAATTTATTAGACTTTGATTTTATAACCAAATTGAGTTATTCTGGAAATAAACATTTTACAAACTTATTTTAAACTTCTATTGACAACTTTTGCTACCTATGAAATAAACTAAAATGTTTTCTGAAATGTGGGAAAATCTTGTTATTAATTTACTCCAGGTTTTATTTATATTACAAAATAAATTTTATCAAGAATCAAAGGTAAACTTCACATGTATTTATCAGAGTTGCATATGAATAGTTTTGGAATACATATTCACTCCAATTAATGGGATTTGAACGTTATTATTTTCAAGACGATTTCAAATTAATTTGGAAGAAGAAAGTGAAGCCTGAGATTACTACTTTGGTAATTCCACCATAGGATGAAACGTGCCACAATTTTTTAAATTATTTGTTAAGATTTGAAGGTAGTAAAGTTAGGCTTAGTTCCTGCTTCAGCCGTCTCATGGCGCGGTGGTCTGCGAGCAGACTCCAGTTGTGCCGCGACCACAGTCCGCGCTGCACGTTTCTTTGCTGGTGTTCTGTGTGCCGGTGACTGCAGCAAGCGCGAGCGCAAGAATCTGTCAAGAGATTTAGGAGAGCGGTTGGCGACTCGCTCCGAACGACACGTGTGAGTACGGGCGCGAATTGATTTGCTTCACATGTATTGACTTAGGTGGACTATATTTATCACTTTTGCCCGATTTGCAATTGCTTCGTCACATTGCCAAGACAAAGTTGACTTTTGGGAAAATTTTAAATTAATTGAGACGAGTGTTAAAATTTTCTTGTTGTATTTAAAAAATACAAACATCAACCAACTTTTTAAAACAAAACCTTGTTAGTATTTATGAAATTAAAATTCAATAGCTTATTGTCATGTTAGTCGATGTCCCAATTGTTTATTGTCATATCATTTGAACTGATAAACATTTTATTGGTGCAAGGGCATTAGGAGATTTTTTTAGAAATATTTATTTCAAGTTTTGGGCTAGAAATAAAACTCACATGCATGCAAACACACATATATTACAACTTGTGCGCCATGCATTTCAGGATAATTAATGAAACTGTGGAATGTTTGGTTTTTAGTTGCATGTAAATACACTAATTTCTCAAATGCTTCTGTTATAGCTTGTGCTCAAAAGTTGAGGAAACACTTCGAAATTGCGAAAATATGCATATTTATGCAATACTGTGTTGACAGGATTAGTAGTGAGAATGCAGAATTCTTTTTGGGGTATTACAAAAATTACATACACTTTAATTCGGTTTTCGGTAACGCTGTGTTGATTTATTGACAAATGAAATTAATAAAATCACTTGTCTATAAGATGTAAATACATTTTCGGGACAAATGTATTTTCTAGCAAACTTAGCCAGATTTTTCGTTTGGCTGTGCTTAGTAAAGTGTTTATCCGTGCCTTTGCAAATAATTTATATGACGCTCATTAATAGTGAACTCAGATGTATTATCAAAAATATTATACAATTACTATTGTCTTTTATTTTACATTTCTTATGATAATCTTATTAGACAACAGCTAATGTTTTCTCGAAATTCATCTATTCGAAACTAATGAAATGTTCATCTTAAATCTATCAACAAAAACGTTATCACTTGAGAATGACATCCACACCCAACTTTTGATTTGTTCATAATTTTCATTTTCTCGTTATAGTTTCTTGAAATTTAACTTTAAATTTGCTCGTGGCCGTTCTGACAACCAAAGCCCCCCCCCAAAAAAAAGTAATTCTCTGGAGCTTTGAGGACCTATGCTTTTACGGACAATGTATAGAAAATGCTTCTTTCAACTCCTTTTCGAACTTAAATTCACGTCACAACTTCGCAGCGGCAATTGGTATGTGTAGTTGCAAATCTCATTGTAACATTGTCAAAGTTGTTCACCAAAGGCCTGTTTTGTTCACCGAGTGTGTCTGCTGCGGCGTTCTCATTGGAAAAAAGAAACTGGACAGTTTGCTGCCAAACTGATTCAAGTGGCAACAAGTGTTTGACGTATTGCATTTTAATTTATTTACCATAATGAACTGTTAAACATTGTATATGCGTGTGGGGGAGAAAGTAAAATTAGTGTATCTCTCTCTTTACTTAGTTGACTGAAGACACAAACGAGCGCTTATGGCATTTGCTAGCAGAGAGCTTCGTTTATTAGAAACTATTTGGGTCGGCAAACGAGCTTCAGATTTTATTTGAGTGCTGCGGACGAAATAACGTAACACTTCCTCAGTGCTCTAGAAAACGTGTGCTGATAGTGAAGCTACATTTATTGTCTAGAAGCGAAACAAGGAATCGTATTAACATTTGTTCAATTAATGAAGCAAACTGGACAAAAAATCTGATTGAGATGGCATCTCTGACTCAGAAGCTGAATGACGTGCTACAGGCATATTTACAGCACGATCTGCAGTAGCTTTTGACTATTCGCACGTGCACACCTAACAAATTAGGGGCGATTTCTCTTGTTCATCACTTGACGAGAGGATAATAATGTTAAGAGCGTTTCCGAATTCTTGGTATTTCAAATTATGCGTCGTTCAGAAGCTTAGCGGAAGCAAGAAAGCTGGAGCTCAATCGGGACATGCGAATGGTGGTTGCCGCGCGGCTGGAGAGGAAGATGGGAAACAACGGTAGCATGGAGTGGTGGCACGGTGCGGATGGAGCATTCGGGAGAAGCGACTATGCGAATAGTACTGCGCAGGCGCAGTTACATTCAGTCTGATGAATGCCATGGCATATCTCGAATATTGTCATTTAGAAGATAAAGATCATCTACGAAGGAAGCGCGAGATCTGTCTACCCAAATGCCCTGCCATGTCTTCCAAAGCGGCAGTACTTCGCTAGCGCACGAACCTGTTGCGAAGCCAAGAATTGAATTATTAATTCTTGAGTTTATTGGCGGTTGTATGCATATTTTTTTCGTAGTTTCAAGTTATATGAAATTTTACAGTTCTCATTCGGTCTCAATGAAAAACCCAATGTATTTTGCAAATTTGTATATATTTGACTGCGACTGGAAAACCTTCAGTTGGGCGTTAGGTATTAGTCTACCGTTTTAGCGAAAGAATAGCACTGAAAACATTAGGCAATAAAGAACATTTTTACGGTTAACTGTTGATTGATTGATATTTCGTGATTTCGGGCGCGGCAACTGCTATGGTCATTAGTTCAGTGCATGTTTTTATCATGGATATTCTCTCCCCTTAGTGGTGCGATCTGGCGATGACCTATACGTCTGCTATCCTGTTTTCCCATTCAGATATCTCCCATCAGCGAGGCACCAACCCAGCAGGGACGAGCTGTAAACTCCCATCAGGTCTCCTGACATATGTGCGTAAGTAAGGAGTAAGGATAGGACAAGGAAGAGGAAGGAAAGATCGCGTGCGGTCCGTGACCCGTTTGTTAAGGTTCTGCTCCGGGATTTGCTTAGTATTAGTGAGAGAAATCATGGAAACCTACCGATCAGAGCAACCAACCGCTAGAATACTTCTCCAAAGTAGCTGAATTCGATCCAATTATGAAGCCAATGTCATTTTTGACATTGGCTTCATAATTGGATCGAATTCAGCTGCTCTGGCTCACTCATAATTGGATCAAATCCTGCCACCGTCGGACTCGAATCCTATAACCTCCCGGTCAGAGGCACTGCAGTGACGTCTGTTGACGTTCTGAGCTTCATCACGATTGGATCTTGAAAGGCCTGAAAAAAGTAATGGCAGATCGATACCTGCCAAAAAATTAATTCGAGTACGTACATAAAATATACGTAATGGCATATACTAATATATATACTAACTGAACCCCTGCGAAAATGTCAATACACCACATTTTTTTTGCATGTTTTGACGGCCAACGACGTGTTACTTCACTTCAGAATTCAGTCATTCACCCACAAATGATTAAATGCACACATGTCTTCAATTTTTGAAAATCAAAAAGTTTTAAAGAAACTGACCATCGTGAAAAGTATTTTAGTGTATTGTGTAAGAACTTCAGGTAAAGTACCCCTCAAAATGAAAAGATCCGTATCAAATTCGAGGAGCCGCAACATTAGATTGGTTGGGGAATATTTATTTTTCTGAAAAAGTTGAGTACAGTGTACGCATTACTGTTGTTCACTTACAGTGTTTACAGTTAGAAAACCTACCGGAAAAACGATTGAGGGTGCGAATCTCCATAAACGCGGAGAAATCGTGTTACTACGTTATAGCAAATAGAGTGAGGAGGGGGTTCATGCTCTCCCAAGCCAACAGAGTTTCGTAATTTTACTCAATTTATTCAAAATAATTACCATATATTGATATCATTACATGCAAAACAGTATTCCCATTATGAATATTAGGATAGACCAATTAGTCCCATTATTTTCATTAGTCTCGTTATTCCAACAGTAGTCCCATTGGGAATTATACCATATTCCCATTATCAAAACACTCCTACATTTTCCATTTTAAGCTAAGAATTTAAAAAAATCAGAGATGATAATGGGGTGTCAAGACTGAAATTGCTCCCCCCTAAAATACTTTCTGGAATCCGCACCAGTGTCTACTTGCCCCGTCGGCTCACGAGCCTGTTCCACATCCTGGCACCCAACGCGGGAAACGCTTCGCCAGCCCGGGCACTAGCCTCCAAAGACTTTACCCCGCGCCCTCGCAGCACGTAAGCCAGCTCCTGGCCCACCCCGGTGTCATCTGACTCGCGATCCGCTCGTGGTAGGAGGAAAGCTTTCGCTGCTCGCCTCCGAGCGCAGCACAGTACAAAACGGGTCAGGTTGTAGCAACCGTTTCGAAATTGCACTTTTTTGGAATACATTATTAATATTTAGAACTAAAATATTTGTGATTGAAGTAGTTCCTGCACGCTTGTGGAGCACGTTCCTCAATTTAAGACCATTTCTTGGTTACTCTGTTCAGCCGATTGTTTTCACGAAATGTACAGAAAAAAATGGTGCTTCCTATTAATATATAGATGATATGCTTGAATATGGACGCAGGCACGCGTGTGTGTGTGTTTCTGTATGAGTGAGGGAAGTGGTGGGAGTTGAAACGCTGCACACTCCGGGTCCGAGAGTGTGATTGCGATGGACAACCTTGCCTGATAACGCACTCGGAGGTTTTTCAGAACTAGATTCTCAGAGGAAACTATTAAGAAATTCAGAACTGCCAAAATTCAAAGCATTGCTTTCAATTTCGCAGCGCATCGAGTGGGACCAGGTCATTTAGGGAATGTTTATTTCGGAAAAATGTGTGAATGGTTTAGCGCTACGACGGACGAACTGACTGTCGGTCGGACGGACGGACGGACGGACGGACGACTGACGGACGGACTGACGGACTGACGGACTGACGGACTGACGGACTGACGGACTGACGACTGACTGACTGGACTGACGGACTGACTGACTGACTGACTGACTGACTGACTGACTGACTGACTGACTGACTGACTGACTGACTGACTGACTGACTGACTGACTGACTGACTGACGGACTGACGGACTGACTGACTGACTGACTGACTGACTGACTGACTGACGGACTGACTGACTGACTGACTGACTGACTGACTGACTGACTGACTGACTGACTGACTGACTGACTGACTGACTGACTGACTGACTGACTGACTGACTGACTGACTGACTGACTGACTGACTGACTGACTGTCGGTCGGACGGATTGACTGACTGACTGTCGGTCGGACGGATTGACTGACTGACTGTCGGTCGGACGGACTGACTGACTGCCAGTCGGACGGACGGAGTGGACACTTGCCAGATAGCTAGGTCAAGTCTTGTCGTTGTCTACAGGAGAATTCTAGCGTACGGTTGCTCTCGTCGGTAGTTTTTCGTGGTTTCTCAGGCGAATCAATACCAGGCGAATGCCGGACCAGTACCCTATCAAACGGGCCACAGACCGCGCGATTTTACCGTCTATACTTTTCCTTACACACTCTTACAAGTTCATGCACTACACTATTACAGTAGTGCGACGCGACCAATTGGGAGCTAAGAGCTTGTCCAGGCTGGGGCTGTGCCCCGCTGGTGGGTGATGCCTGATTGGGGAAAAGCCCGCTAACCGACGGTAGGTCGGCGTCGGATTTTGCCAACAAGCGGGGCAGGATCACCGCCACCGCCACCGCCACCGCCACCGCCACCGCCACCGCCACCGCCACCGCCACCGCCACCGCCACCGCCACCGCCACCGCCACCGCCACCGCCGCCGCCACCGCCACCGCCGCCGCCACCGCTGCCGCCTTCGCCGCCGCCGCCTCCGCCCCCGCCGCCCCCGCCGCCCCCGCCGCCCCGCCGTCCCCGCCGTCCCCGCCGCCCCCGCCGCTGCCACCGCCGCCACCACCGCCACCACCACCTGATATACACATGTTCGGTTTGCTGAAAACCGGGTTTTTGATATCAAATAATCTTAAATCAATTCTGACTGTACTGTGTGAATGTAAATTATTACCCACTGGTGCAAGAAAAAACAACTTTTACGATATCAGGGAGCCACAAAACTAGTTTTCTGTGCAGCATTACATAACTTTCTCTCTACTAAGTATGCTACTCCTTATATACGTATACAAGAAAATAAACTCACAGAAATATGTATGGTAATAATAATGATTTTAAGGGCAACAACTGCAGTGCTTCTGACTGGTAAGTCCTAGAGTTCGAGTCCCGACGGTGGCAGAATTTTCGGCACTAACTACGAGAAGATGGCAGTGTCGAGTTCAGCCGCTTTCTGGAGAAGAATGCTACGCGCTAGTGACGAAAAAGCAGCCGCCGGCGGGACTCAAACTTAGCTCCTCTCGGTCAGAGGCACTGCAGCAGTTCATGCCCTGAACCACCACTGCCGCAGGTCCATGTCACTGGTTGAGGAAACCTTCCAAAGTATAACATCCAAAAATGTCTAATTTGGAAGTTTAGGGTAAAACCTTAATTCGTGTCCTCTTGAAGATCGCGAAAACCTTATTTTAAAGCCCTAGGACCCATCGTTTCCGAGCTATGCAGAATGTTCAAATGTGTTGTGGCGTAATGTGTGTTGATGGCTGCATCGCGCCTGATTACAAACAAGCCTTAACTGTGAACATGATTTGGTACAAGACCGGAGGGGGTAATCCCCTGAATATTCACTGATGGAGTTAAAAAATGAATCAAGAACTAGATATGAAAAGATGAAATATATTCATTATTTCATGGTATATATCTTTTCAGATATATAATGAAGGGAAATTAGCAAAGAAATTCGACAGATTTCTTATTATGTAAAATGTGCTAGTAACCTTCAGTTCGCAATATTTGCACCCTCTGTGAAGCGTAGTAGTGATTATGTATGGAGATCAAATGAGTTTCAGGTTGACGAAACGCCCCGAAAACAAGAGATGAACAAGTTGTTGCCCCGACCTGTGCTGTCGGGCAGGTACAGACGTCAGAGGGCGCGCGCTAACTGGGCTGAGTCAGCCGCACGTTGTTTGCCGAGGTCGCCCATCTCTCGGCACCGCCGCCCGCCCGCCCTCGTGGCTCACCTTGTTACAGTGGTGCCTCGTCAGGATTGATTGATTGATTGATTTTTTCGTGTTTCCGGGCGCGTCAACTGCTTTGGTCATTAATCCCGTTAGTGTAGTGCATGTTTTTTGGGAGATGGCGGTGATCTTCCCCCGCTGGATGGCGAGATCCGGCGCCGACCTACCGTCAGCTACTGGGGTTTCCCCCCAAACCAGGACTCTCCCACCAGCGGGGCACCGCCCCAGTCGGGACAAGCTCTAAGTTCCTGACCGGTCTCGCGGAATATGTGGTAGTGTAGTGTATGTTAGTGTAAGTGTGTGTGTAAGGGGAGAGGATAGGACAAGGAAGAGGAAGGAAAGATCGCGCGCGGTCCGTGGCCCGTTTGGTAGGGTACTGCTCCGGCATTCGCCTGGTGTTGATCGGAGAAACCACGGAAAACTACCGATCAGAGCAGCCGGCCTCTAGAATTCTCATCCAGACAGCGACTGAATTCGACGTTACTGAAAAGCTAGTGTCGAAAATCCTGCCGCCGTCAGGACTCGAACCTAGGACCTCCCGGTGAGAGGCGCTGCAGTGACAGCCTCGTCAGCAGATGGGAGTCAATTGTCACCAATAAATGACAAAATAAATGTGGCACATTATAATTAAAGGATGATCGAATAAATTCTGATTTTAAAATCGTGTTTTACTGTCTCATGTACGTAGAATTGAGAATTGTCTTTTCTATTATTACAGTAGTATGCATACTTTTTGCGGCTCTCATACGCAACCAATCTTTATAAATGAGGTCTCTAAAGAAAGAGTATTTCACGGAGACGCGACGAATTTCACTTTGTCTTAAAAAATATGAAGGATTTGTTTAAAAAGAAAAGCAGTTAAATAATTATGCCAAATGCAACCCGCCACACTAGGTCGCATTAAAAAAAATTATATCATTAAATAACACCTAAACAAAGCGTTTTAGGGCATTAAACACTAAAATTTTGAAGCCGAAGACCTCAAAGAAATGTTCCTCACATTGTAATCTACAGGATGACTTCTCGATTCTACCCCACCTGTTCCGAGCCTGTAGAATCTGCAACTGTATGTGAAATTAAACTAATTACTTGATATTCTACGCCAATAAATTAACAGGTGTACCTCTCTGCTCGGTTATAACGTTAAATAAGAATAGTTTGTACTGACAAGGGTGTATTGTGTTGTTACAATTACAATGTAGAGCAAGTGACGGACGATAAGGTTTTGAAGAAAACGATATATTACAGGCTTAATACGGAAATGGAAAAATAGGGAAGAGGGCGGGAGAGAGTTCTCGCACGGGTACGCTAGTGTACTATAATGCTGAAGTAAATGTATTTTTTTCCCTCAGAAAAAACTCTTTTTGTGAATCACTGTTACCGCAAAATAAGATTTTTCTTGCTCCTATGTATAGTAAATTATATTGTCGATAATGTAGTGCTGCCAGAATCCACATTTTGAGGGTTCTGGATACCGAAATGTTGTTTGTCGAATTTCTGTTTGTCCGTACGTCTGCAGACAACACGAGCGGCTAAACCTCAGGATTTTCTTCAATCTGAATATTCCCCGATTGATCTGATAGCACACAGGTCCTGTGAATTTGATGAGGATTTTTTTAAAATTTTGGGAGATACCGGTACTGTACAAGAAGCCCCAACGCCACTTTCAAAATCTTGTGCAAAATGGCTCCAAATTTATTCTTAAATATTTTGTTTATGTAGTAGGGCAAAGGACGCGTATGAAAGAATGACGCAGATTCAATTTTCATTAATACTACCGAACTTTCAAAAATTGAAAAAAAAGTTCAAAATCAGTACAACTACTAAAAAGTACAACCTGTCGTACAACTACGTTATTAATAGTAATTAATAATATTATTAAATATATATTTATCATATATTAAATATATGATTTCCCTATAATGAAATCTGTTCTTAGATGATATACCTTTAATTAATGTGTAATTATTTTTTAAAATATGAGAAGCTTTCACGTAATTTTGAGTGAAATAAAAACAAAATACATAAATGAGATTTTCCCAAAAACTGCTTCACATTTCTCTTTTTAATTTAAATCATAAGACATGAACGCAATTTTTATGAAAAGTTTTGAATTTTCAAAATATACTCGTTAATATCGAGACATAAGAGTTCGAATAACGATCCAAGGAATCACATTTTTGTTTGTAGTCAAGTATTTCGAGTCAACGAGCGCACGGTGGATGAAATATTAAATTTTTCAGTCTCTGATGTACAGTTGAGACAGGAGAAGGTATTGTGATGCTGTGAGCAAAGAGAAACATTAACACGGTTTAGAAATATTGAAAGAATCGAACGGGTGATCTAAGGCCTTTATGTGAGGGACCTCTCTCTCCCTGGAGCCCACCTGTCAGGGAGCCTAACGGGATATCAGATGTCCTAGTGGGTGGCGAAGCGGGCTGACGCCGTATGCAGGGCTTGTGCCTTATCGACCAGAGCGCTCTCCGCGTGTTTGCGCTCCATTTCGCCCGCTTCCCGGCGCACGTTATCGTGGCGGGCGTGTGAACAGGAAGGCTTTCTTCCGGCGCGGGTCTCGCGCGGACTCCTTGCCGCGACGGAACCCTGTCCTGACGGCCGTCCCCGCCAGGCGACCGGCGGCGGTGTAAGACAGGCCAGAAGATGATACCTTTATACTTGGAAGGTTATCAAGGGGAGCTTCAACCACCAGGCGGAGGTTCCTTCTTTAGAAGAAACGAAGGAGACGCTGTTGTGTTGGAAGTAAGAGGCATAAGGTCGCCAGAAAAAGAACTCGAGGGCTCAAAGGTCTCGAAGAGACCCGACGGCGGCGGCGGCAATAGTGGAAGTGGAGACTGTGGCAGTGGAGGAGGGGACGGTAATTGCGGTTGGGGTTGTGGTGGCACTGGCCTTATTGAGATTTAATTAGGATTTCGGTGTGTCTCGGCTAAAAGGGAACGTCCCAAAATTACATTACTTACATATGAGTGAAGCGATGATTGTTGAACGCCAGTGCTATAGGAGCTCTCTGATTAGTCTTAAAGTAGATTTCACTGCATCCTCGCTATTCATCGTGTACGCGTGTATTAAGAATTTTTAAAAAAATGGAGCAGCACGTGCTGTCACCGTCCTGCTCCCTGGCGCTCCGTATCCGCCGTCACAGCTGTCCGCGCCACTTCCCTCCAGTCACTCCCCCCTCTGGCGCGCCCACGCGTCTTTCGCAGCGGCCGAGGCCCGCGCCGCCGACGGTGCCCCTGGCGCACCTGCCCGCGCAGCAGCGCGTGAAGAGCTGCGACGGCCGAGTGCGTCTCGCGCGCTGCCCCGACACGTAAACAAACCGCGCGCGCAGGCAGAGCAGGGAGTGGCTCTGGACGCTGCGATCGCCCTAGGTCAGTGGTTACCACTTTTTATTTCTCAGGAGAGTTCGCACGCAACAGTTGTTAAAGGGAGCATTTCGAAGAGAACTTGGTGTAGGTCGTAGTAGATTCTCCCTTGAGTTAATTTTAACCAGTAAGTTGTTTTATTTATAGACAGTCAACACGAAGAAAAATAAGACAAGAATAAGATTTTTCATGTGTGAAGTATACAAATAATGTTCTCAGAAAACTTAAATATATTAAGTGGTATACATTGCTTTCTCTTGATGTCCAAAATACAAAGTTAAATGGGGCATTAATTCTTAAACCACTTCTCGCTTAAAAGGGATATGGTACTCCTCGAAGTTTGAAAGGAAAATTAGTAATTTCGAACGCGCTCTGAAAGTATAACAAAGCTACAGTCTCCGGCCATGCTATAGGTAGTTTCATCTGATACTCAGGTATTCGGGAAAAATTCAATGACAATGGAACAGGATAGTTTTTAAATGAAATTGCAGATATTTGTTTCATTCCGCCTACGTCACTTCTTACAATACAGCTGACATGTTGCAGCAAGGCTCCAAGGAAGAGGTCGCCCCATATTTTGCGTTCTTGAACAGTAACTTTTTGAAGTAAAGAATTATTGTCTTGCTTATGTCTACTTTTTGTACCAGTTTTCCTTTTCGTAGATTACTTTGATCTTTCTCTGAACGTGAGAAATTCTTATGCGGTTTTTTAAAAACAAAATAATTGTGCTGATAAGTGCATATGGGTGACATTAAATGTAAATTTTTTGGTAACTTCAGTGCTGAACTCCAAGTATGGCCTCTTTTTCGGAAGAGAAGGAACTTACACTTACTCAAATATTGCGTACGTTTAACTCAATGAAAATGCTTCAAGGAAAACAACAGCGGCATTACTACAGGAAATCGAGGTGGAAGTATAATTTTATATGAACAATAACTTTCGATTCGATTTTGATTCACAGATCAAATTCTAAACGAAGCCGAACTTTCAAAGCTGAGGTGACAATTACAGCAGAAGTGTGTTTCATCTTCCCCAGAAAAAAAGAAAAATAAAATTTGCGAAAAGTATAATATGACATTTACCTTAGATTTCATTTCTCAGTGATGGGTTAGGGCTGTAATAGAATGTTCATTCAAATAGAACAAAAATAGTGTTATGGAAACACACGAAACACATGGTTGTGAATTCCGTACACAAGTTTAAGAAGAAACGCTTACAAATATACTTCATTTAAGTTTATTTTTAATTGCAATTTCAAGTTGAAGGGGACATTAATTATTTAAGTAAACTACATTCTTAGTTTACGATTCTTCTTCATTATTGTAGCAGTTCGTGAGACGTTTTTGCTTCCATTCTCCTCTTTCAGATTTCCCCCTGGGCTTTCTTCTTCTTCTCATCAACATAGTTGAATCGTACGTAGATTGAACGATTGTCCTGACGCCGAGCACTATGGCGCCCGCGGCCTTCTGCCTAAACGTTGTTGACAGCCTGTCCACAGTGCCGTTCTCGTCGAAGCCCTTCGCCAACACTTGTCGCTCACATCGTGTTTACTCAACAAATGTACACAACGCTTCACAAAGCTCCACAAAGCTCGCCTTCTGCTTCAATAAAAGGTGCATCGATTTTTGAAAGCAATTGGCAGCGACGTTCGGCGATTGAGGATGGAATTTCGAAGCTATGATGGAATTATAGCAAATGTTGATTCCAGATTCTTACAAGACAGTTCAACGCTTCTTCTCGGTGTGTGATTGTGAAACATGATAGGGTACACGTTTTCCATTATTATCATAACTTCATTGAGTTGGTGAAATAATAGCTTGCACGACTATTTGCAAGAGAAAGAACTGTTGCTTTCTTTAATATATTTTGAACAAATAAATCTAAGCAAATTGTTGCAGGGAATTTTTTCTACACAAAATGGTTTTCACAAAACCGACTTTTTCTCAAAAGATTTTCGCAAAACCGGCTTCAATTTTTTTTCTTACGATAGTGCTAAATGCACGAATGAAAAACATGACAAAAACGTAATTTTGATGTTTTAGCTTGATTTTCAAAAAAAATGACAAATGTAAATTTTTGTAATATCTCTAACGTACAATATGTACATAATACGGGCCTCTTTATATTTTGTAGCATTTGTGAGTACAAGGGCAACACATGCTTTCTTATGTAGTTTCTCCAAAACTCAGAAGTTTCCTGTAAAAGTGATCTCAAAATTCTGTTTTTCTAGGAACTCTCAAACGCCATTTTCTCAAAAACTGCACCAACATTTTACTTTAAATTTTTTGTACAGATAGTGTTTTTTTTATGAATGTAATTTTTTTAAATATCTCTTACGTCGTTACTAAATACTTACCGGGCATTTCTTACACATTATCATATTTGTGAGTACAATGACTTCAAATAATTTATGAGGGTTCTTGGGATCTTGAATGTTTTGTTTGAAAAGGAGCTTCAAATCACATATTTTCAGAGACGGTCAAACGACATTTTTTTAATGTTCCAAATTTTTCAATGAAAATGTGCATAAATGACCAGATTTTTCTCTTCTATAATATTCTTAGTCACATGCCAACTCTACTATTAGGGATCTGAGAGAAAATTGAGAAAACGTGAAAAAAATTTTAAGTGCCAATAGATGGTAGCTGAGAAGAGGGTGGGGTGAAACCGAAAAGATAGCCCAGACTGGAGTGATAACTTGATAGTACGAGAAAGTCTTCATTATGTCAAAGTCAATGCTGTGCAAAGCTAATATTATCCTACGCGAAACATCACTCGTCAGGTGCAAAAATATGATTTTGATAATACAATCGATATGTTGTGTCAATCATAACAGTTTTGTTGGTCTGCCACTGTTGTTTTAATACGAAGTTTTACAGAAAGTAAGTATTTAAAAGGTTTTTACTGAAAAGATGATCTCCTCCTTCTCGAATGTTTTGCGGAACCGTGGCTTTGCTTGAGATTGATAAAATCATTTTACCTTGTAAATTCAGTGATCTACTTATTGAAGGTATTTTTGAATTTCAAGAACTTGTTCCTAGAAAAGAATTTGTTTTAATATTATTAAAATGATTAAGAAGCTTAAAATATGGGCATGAGACTCGTATATTGCCCCGATTAAGAGTATTCCTCCGTACTAAGAGTCTCTTATAATCCCCTCTCCTCATTGTTTTTTGATGTATATAAACGGCTTGGTAATGGATTCATTCATCATCATTAGGTAGTTTAACTTCACTTAACTTTTCGGTTAAGCTGTACCTTCCGTACCCTCAGATTAATTAGATATAATTTTATTTTAAAAAATGTTCGTAAAACAGGGTCTCAAAATTCAAATGCATTTCAGTTGGTGTTATTGGTCAAAATCGTTCAGTTGCCTAGGTGGCAATAAATAACGGGTTTGGATGTAGAATTTAACCCTCGTCCTGTACGCGCTTTTGGATCAACAGATGATGTAAGTCGCTTAAGTAAAGGTAACAACAACAACAACCGGGAATCTTCTATGAGCCATAAAGCGAACCATGTATTTGAGTATCACTCATCATCGACATTAAGTGCCAGGATCCAAAAATTATAATATCACAAAATTTACAATTTGGAGGATAATGTTTTACGCAGACGACCAAGTGGTCTTAGCCAGTGACGAGAATGATATCCACTACACTACTCGAAAATTAATTTTAAGAATATGAAAAGTGAGGACTTGACATTAATACGTCATAAATCATAAAATATATGGGAAGGATAAAAGTAGGATCCAAGGAACAGAAATGGAATATTGGGGGCGGTGTGGGACAGGTTACAATAAAGGAAAGGATTAAAAATCAAAGAATAATAGAAGTAATGAAACTTGGAAAATCAACCTGAGATCTGATAGAAACAAAGGCTCTATTATGGAATGGGCATTTAAGAAGGTTGTACGGTGAGCGACAGCCAAAGATGATGTGGGATTACCATCCTGAAGAAAGAAGAAATAGAGGAAGACCAAGAAGGAAGTGGGAGGAAGACATACGATCAATGATGGCGGCGAGAGATTTAGAAGATGATGCCTGTGAAAATCGAAAAAAATGGAGATTAGGCAGCGAGAAACGGCAAAAGCTGTAGAATACTCGCTTTATTCCTACTTTTTACGCGCGAGTTTTTCAGAAATGTTATTCAGGGCATTGGCCGAAATTGCAGCTTTACAATAGTTTTTAAAGGTCAGGTTTTATTGATTAAAATACCTGAACTATTTTAGGTTTCTTACGCAAAACACAGTTGTTTGTCAAATTAAAATAAATGTAATTGAGTTAGGCAAGGTGCCGCCCAGTTTTTTTTTATTGCATCGCGGCATTCATGTGAGAAAGAAATTTGTAAGGTCCTTCATTATCATCATCTTTTCTTCATTAAAAACTTTTACGATGTGATTTCCACAGAAGAAGATGGCGCATTACGAGACGTTCTCGAGCGCCATTTTTAATTCTCCCATCTAAATATAAAAGTAATTGGTCGCGAGTCGTGAAACGAGGCCAGGGCTGTCACGTCAAGAGGCCAGTGAAAACGACAACGTCGCGCCCAATTTAATCGCTAATTTAGTATAAAATGACACGAAAATATTTTCTTTCTCGCAAGAGTACCTTGTCGAGATTGGCAATTATTATGGCTACTAATAGCACGCAGAATGCGAAGTAGCTGAATTTCAGCGATGTATAGAGCTGGTGACTGCTGTGGGGTGGTCAGAGGGGCTGTATATTTCCGTCGCGGGCACAATGTATTGGACTGCTCTTCAGTTAGCGACATTCGTGTGCAGGTGCGTTTTGGAACGAGCTGCTATTTGTTGGGGCGATTAGGCTTTGACGGACCATCATTTGAAGAATTGACATGGTGGATATTGATTGGTAGTTTTATAACTTAATCCCAGTTAAAGAGAGATGTGTATTTTTGGTTAAAACAGTCGAATAATAAATGTGATGAATTCTCAGATGTGCTACATAATGTCTGATTACCTGTAAGCTTCAGAGTTATTAACAGAAAATTTTGTTTTTGTTCGAACACTCAGCCCCATACTCTGGCACGAATTTAGAATCGTACGGAAATTCCATTTTATCCTCCATTTAATACATTTTAGTACCTCTGTCATAAAAATGAATTTATGTGGTATGTTTTTCGTTGATTTTGCTACTTTCTATGCACGTTAAACGTTGAAAGTTGTTTAAAACTGAAGTTTGGCGAATCTTACTGCAGTTTATCATCTTCCCGATTAAAAACCAAATTTATTATTCGTTGAGGGTTGGTACGAAGGACTTTGTTTTATTAAATACAGACTTCATACCCAAAGACACGAAGCCTTAATTTCTTGTTTGATCAAGATGCACTGTGATGAATTTCGGAACTCTTACCACTGAATTACTTCGGAAAACTTGGTAAGTACATCCTTTATTCTCGATCCGAACTTTCCACTCAAATGTCTTTCTCATCTTCCTTAGAAAAACAGTGCGTGACAAAAGGCATAATTTGTATTTCTTCTTTTGGCGTTATCTTATTTATTTTCATAGTACTAGAAATAATCATAACTGACGATACTGACATTCGATGTACAACAAAATAATGGCTATGAAAACTACTGTTGTTATTTACAGAAGTAATTTTAAATTTAAATCCTAATGTCGTAAATATATTTACTCACAAAGGATACACATTAAATGTCGAGCCTGATTGTGCGAAGACTGTTGAATTCTGCGTCATATACAAGTGAGCACTTTTTATTTAAATTGTTCGTTTGATTTGAACAGTTACATGCCAATGGAGGAGAGATATTTTTGTTTAGGTAAGGAGTTAACCATTTCAATGTATAGAGATTTTATTATTAGAAACCTTTCCCCGATAAAGAGGCTTTCTTTCTTTCAACGTTAATTGGATGTTTACAAGACAGTTCGAAATCATCGCTATGCATAATAGATTCGTGGAAACTACGGCGTTTTCTTTAAACCAGGCCTCCCCATAAATAAGTTGCAATATTATTTTAGTTCCTTTCGATTTAGTAACAGTAGTGCAATCGGAACAACATTGATAATATAGAATTAGGTCTTAAAAAAAATCGTGATATATGTGTTCCGCAGAAAGGATAGCAAGTACAGACAATTATCAAAACATTGATGAGTTTGCCTCAGAGACTGAAAATATTTTAACACAGAATTGTTGAAAAATATTGTAATATATTGCTAATGTATTAAGGATCAATTATAGTAAAAAATCCTTTATTTATATTGCAATTAAAAGAAAGTATTTTAGATTGTTGTGCAACTGCATGGCCATACGCGATCAAAATATCTTTTATAATTTTACAATATAATACAATTTACAAATTTGAATATATAACAATATTTCATAACATTGTGTTTTAAAAATTTAAAATTTTGCAATTTTGTAACAAATTATATTGCAATCTATTCTGGGCTCTATCGTTTAATTGTCTGATTGGTGTCCTCCGAGTACCGGAATGGTATTGGTACCCTACTTAAAAATGCTTAAACACTTAGGTATACAACGGAACTCTAGGGAATGGCAATGACGTACAACCTTTAGGGTATACGTAAGTCATTCAATAATTAAAGAGACAAATTGGTCTGGAGAAAAAACACTTGGTAGGTCAAGTTTGGTAATTTTAGGACTTAAAGTTGATATAACTGGGATAGCTCTGACCACCTGGAGGGTCATCATTGTTGTATTCATTACTTCAACATTAAGTTGAAAGATGGGGAGTCCACTTGAAAATTCCACATTGGTTTAACAACGTTCTGCGATTCTTTTTTAACTTGCTGTAAGTGAAAAACCAACTAATATGACTCTTGAATAACTAAAGTGTATGATGAAAGTTGTATGAACCGCGGGAATTTTTACAAGTGGGTAGAACAGTTCAAAAGTGGTCGCGACTCAGTGACTGACCAAATCGTTTTGGCCGCATCAGCAGGAAAAGTCCTGTTAATGGTGTTTTGGGACGCTGTAGATGCATTTTTTTGCAATTATCTCGAAGAACAGCGTATAATATAGGCCAATACTGCTCAGTTATTCTTTTGAACAAGATGAAGCCAGCCACTAGAGAGAAGCGTCGTGGATCTCAGAGGAGAGGTGTGATTCTCCAGCAAGACTACGCACGTCCACACACTGCTTAACAAACCCGTGAAACCATCGACGAAAGGGGTTGAGAGGTGCTGCCTCATCAACCTTACATTCCGGGTTAGCACTAATTGTTTTACATTTGTTTGGTCCAGTGAAGGAGGCATAACGTGGGAAAAAGTTCCAGGATTACGAAGATGTAAAAAAAATTGTGAGAAATTGATTCAAACACCAAGATACAAAATTCTTTGTAGCGGGTACAAAAAGCTGGTACAAGTGCTAAATGTTGGTGAGAATTATATTGAAAAGTAGGAAAAGTCCTGCTTTTCCTACTTTTCTTTTCTTACAAATCTTTATTTTTCCAGACCAATTTGTCTCTTTAATTATTAAATGCCCCTCATACGTGTGGATAGTTGTAGGTGATTTCACAAATGGCTTATGCGTATACAAATTTTGTGGAAGATAAATACATTCTTTCCGATATTATAAAAGGGGAATTCGTAGTATCAACATCGTTGCCTCAAAAAATCGAAACACTTCTGTCAGAAAGAATGTGAATGTTCTGCAAGGGAAGAATAATACGAGAATGAGACGCGTTTCGGGGGATTAAAACAATAAAATAAAATGACTTAGAGGGTAGGAACATATTTTTATGCATTCCAGATGTTTTTAAATGCAACATATGTCATAGGAATCATATTCATCAGTATAAGCAGCCCAATGCAAGAAATCCACATGCCTGTTACTTTACAACACAAAGCCAGATGACATTAAACAATTAAAACCGATACAGAAATTTAAGTGCCAAGCAAAACATTTTCTTCTGCATAACTGTTTCTTAATAATATGGAGACTAAACTATCAAAAAAGAATATTATTTATTTGTACTAGGATGTACAATATAATGCGTCGTTAGCATTTGTACTGTATAATTTTAAAAATGTTAAATATTTCTGTAACAAGTATTATACTTCATCTTCTAGGCCAAAGACCCCCATCTCAAAAAGGTTTTTCGTTTAGTTTCCATGATCCATAGAGCAAATGCTGGGATGGCCCCTTTTTTGCATCTGGACATAAATGTAGTTTCACTGTGTGTATATTTGTTGAACCCCCCGTTTACTTATAGTGGTGGGAGTAGAGCCGGGGGTGTGGGTTGATATTTTGTTAGCAATACTATAAAATCAAATTTGCAGATCTTTTTTAATAATACAACTAAATTTTCTAAAACACGAAAGCGAATATTTCTAGTTTTCAAATGTTGTTAACCTCGCTTTGTTGATACTTTAATTCATCATTCGTTTGAAGAGATTCTGGAGAGCAAAAAAGTCGCAGGTTACGTCGCACATCATCTCCCCCGCACACCCCGTACAATTTCTGCTGTTTTTCGTTATAAATAAATAAAATATAAACTATTTAGACTTTGGAGTGATGCTTGAGTTTTGTGAGCAACATTACGCGTAAAATAAAATGCAGTTACCTTTAATAATTGTTGTAAGAATGTTGACAGTGCGTAACTGATTACTACTGCTGCAGCAAAACATTGATCCTTCCAGAATAGAAGCGCTACTTTAGAAACATAGCAAAGAAACCGATAAATTAATGATCAAGTCTCAGTAAATAGAATAAATTTAAGGTTTCGAATATTTGAGTTGCCCAGGATAATAACGGCATCCCAACCGACCTCGCACTTTCAGTTAGAATTGTAACGGTAAATCCCTACCATATTCCTATCTTGCGCTGAAATATCAATTGAATTGGGTTATGGCAAAACCCTCAAATTCCACCTTGAAAATTTTTTTCCGCAATGAATGTGAACGTGAACGAAAAGAAAAGTCATTTTTTCTCGAAACGAACTTCGGTTGGGATCTGCCGTTGTTATTCTGAGCGCCTCATTTCACGAGGGAGGAGCATGCTAAAGGTTACAGAACTTTCAATTGTCGGAACAAAAAACCATGCAAGTACACCGCGCGTAGTCCCCACGTGCAGATGCAGTTTCTGCCGTGTTTATTGAAAGCGGCGCGAATGTAGGGCGCTGTCTACCCCTGCCAGTCGTGTGCCCAGGAAGCGCAATTTCGCGGCGTTTATAAACACGGGCGCAGGGGGGTTCGCAGTGGAGGGGAACGCGGTGCTGCGCCGCGCGGTCGCAGCTGCGGCGAATTTGTCGCGGCCGCCGGAATGCGTGTGATCGCATGACAGCGGTCCCGCGCGCCGCGTGCGGCTCAGCACGCCCAACGCACTGTGAAGGCCTCCACTCGTCTTGCGATGGGTGCGCCTAACATCTTATTGGAATAACCTCAACTATACGATTTCGAATTTTCGGTCGTACAATACAAGTTTATCGATTTTTCAGCTGAGACTTCGCACACACGGCAGGATTGCTTAAGATGGTTCTGGGGGGAGAAGATATAGACTTATTCTCTCGAACATCGGGATGTGTGGATGGATGAAACATTTGTCACCCATAACTCTTATCAGATTAGAAGCTCTTTAGTTGAAACTTAGTAAATTCGTCAGAATTTCTACCATTCCCCGAAAAACGTCAGAAGGAAAATCTAGTTTCGTCACTACAGATATCATAAAGATATTTTAATTTTGGGGGGTACTTCACATGATGCCCCTCTGATGGTTTCAAAATTTTCTGACTAACGGCTGCAAACTTTTTCTTTCAAATTTCTTCTTGCTCGGAGAAAAAAAAGCATTTTTAATTTCTCGTATACATACGTACTACATACGGAGTAATATACGCAGTATAGATAAAGTTATGCAATACTGCGTGAAATCGATTTCGAGATTTCAACGGAAATACACGTTTTGGGGTCCCCCGATACCAAAAAAGTGTTTTTTTCAAAACGTCCGTCCGTCTGTCCGACGGTCTGTCGGACCGTCTGTGAACGCTACTAGCGACTAAACCATGCGGAAGATTTTCAAAATTGAAGAAACCCTTGTCCATCTGGCTCTAGTTGAAACTTTGAAATTTTGAAAAACATTCTTTAAAATTTGAGAGGTACTTTACATGAAGCTGCTCGGAGATTTTCAAAATTTTCTCAAAAACGGCTCCAAAATTTTTCTTTAAATTGCTTGTAATAATGGAATAAAATACACTTATGAAGGTAGCATAGGTTCCATTTTCACGGTTATCACTAAATTTTCGAAAATTGCAAGAGTTTGAATTTTTCGGAGTCTTCCTATAAAACTGAAGATAGAACTTTCTCCTGCAAATTAAATTTGTTATCTATAAATAGTTCTGTAATTTATATCATGTAGATTTTGTGAACATTTTAGAAGTTTTAATGCAATAGTGTGTGCAATATTTGCAATTTTAAAAAAAATAACAAAACAAGATTTCCTCTAAAACGGCCCCAAATTTTTTCATTACATTTTTGCTAGTGGTAGTGCC
This sequence comes from Teleogryllus occipitalis, assembly GCA_011170035.1. Lineage (NCBI taxonomy): Eukaryota > Metazoa > Arthropoda > Insecta > Orthoptera > Gryllidae > Teleogryllus > Teleogryllus occipitalis. The sequence goes on along the minus strand of BLKR01009070.1, from coordinate 37,393 downwards.
AAATGTACCCTACACGATGACATAAACGATATATTGGTCTGTCCTTTTGGTTTTTCAAAAATTACAAAAATGTAATTTTTTGACTGGCCTCTCACGTCGGTAATATTTACAATAGAGGCAATTTGTTCACATTATTATATTTATGAGTCATGTGCTTTAAATAATGTATGCAAATATAATTTTTTTTAAATATATCTCACGCCGGTAATATGCACATTTCTATCGATTTGTATACGTTATCGCATTTGTCAGTGGAAGTGCTTTAAATGAATTTAAATGAAGTTTTTCATAATCTCCATAGATTCCTGTGAAAAAGAGCTTCAAATTTCGCATTTACAGTAACGCTTAAACACCATTTACTTAAAAGCGGATTCAAATTTTTCAATGAAAATTTATATTTAGGACGAGGTTTTACTCTTTTTTAATATTCTTAAAGTAATATTTCTGTTCTACTATTAGGAAACCGAACAGCTGAGAAAATGTCAAAAAATGTACTTTGGACGACAATAGATGGCAGCTGGGAAGAGGACGGGGCAGCACCGTAAATCCAGTCTATACCAAGGAAATTAGAAAACGTTACTACGAGAAAGTCTGTGCCATTCTGTAGCACTACTAGTTAAATATGGTTTATTTCTGATTTTTATTAATATCTTCTTAAAAGGGTTTACCGTTGTTGAAAGTGGGATGGGAGAAGTAATAGTTCTCAGGTAATTCAGCTAATGCTATTAAGATGAGCTTATTATTATTTTTCATGTGTTTGCCCAACTTTCTATTAAATTTAGTGTTGGTAGCATTTTACTAATGTTCTTAAGTGAAGTATAAGTACAATGCTGTGGCATCTGGAAATTCAGCGGTGTTTACTTGTTTGGTGGTGGGTTGATCTACTGTATACAACTGAATAAAGTTGATAATGTCTTCTATTAAATTGAGTTTTACTTGTTTGCATATCTTCATTCAACGTTTTAATTTTTTTCTCTTTATACATTTTTTTACCGCGTTTGAAGTTCCATCTTACCAGCCCCATGGCTTGTCTTTGATTTATTGATTTTTCGTGTTTCCGGGCGCGTCAACTGCTTTGATCATTGGTCCCGTTAGTGTAGTGCATGTTTTTCTCTCTCGGGAGATTGCGGTGATCTTCCCCCGCTGGATGGCGAGATCCGGCGCCGACCTACCACGTCGGCTAGTGGAGTTTCCCCCTAACCAGGACTCTCCCACCAGCGGGGCACCGCCCCAGCCGGGACAGGCTATAAGCTCCCGACCGGTCTCCCGGAATATGCGGTAGTGTAAGTGCATGTTAGTGTAAGTGTGTGTGTGTGTGTGTGTGTGTGTGTGTGTGTGTGTGTGTGTGTGTGTGTGTGTAAGGGGAGAGCATAGGACAAGGAAGAGGAAGGACAGATCGCGCGCGGTCCGTGGCCCGTTTGGTAGGGTACTGCTCCGGCGTTCGCCTTGTGTTGATCGGATAAACCACGGAAAACTACCGATCAGAGGATCCGGCCGCTAGAATTCTCCTCCAGACAGCGACTGAAGCCGACCTAGCTTGTCTTTGAGATAATAATAAATGAAGTAAAAATCGTCAATAACTATTTACACACTATAAATTCTACGCAGTGTGGCATGATTTGCTTTTATCAATAGAACTTTGATACGTTGATCAGAAAACAAAAGAAGTGGAATGAATGTTCACGCAAACATGTACGTACTGATTGTCAAATCCAAAATTATAGAAAGGAAAAAAGTAAAGCCTACTTAACATGATGATGTACGACTTCATCACTTCTTTAGAAAATCAATATTCTACATTAAATGTACATATAATTTACCTCCTCGGTAATAGTATCTTGCAAAGAACGTAGCATGAGTACCAAAATTTTGCATCCAACAATGACCAAAATATGCAAAACATGTTATTGACTGACTCGTATGATGAATAAATGACGATGATCAATTTGAAATAACAATTTCACTGAAACTTCATTAATAAATCGACATTGTTGAGATTTGACTTACATAAGCAAGCAATTTATTGAACAAAATATGAATAGTTTCTTGAACTCTTTTTTTCTTTGAATAAGAACTACTATTCTTGAATTTCCGTACATTCTAATTCGTTAGCGTAAATGCAAATTAGATGGTGCCAGATATGAGTTTTGACTCGCTCAGCGCCTCGCATCACCGCCGAGCCGCATCACCACTGCCGCCGAATATGCTTCACATGCTGCGGCGCCCGTGCCGTCGGAGGCAGCGACTGCTATTCAATTTGACTGCAAACAGAAGCGGCCCCCGGCGGGGACTAATCGCGTTAGCAGCGGCGCCCGGCGCAGTGGCTGCCACGCCCGCGCTCCCGCCCCTCCGCCACCGCCACCGCCATCGTCACCGCCTGCGCCTCCCGCACTGTCACTGCAAATTTCCCTGCCGTCGTCTTTGCCATCGTCGTTGCCGCCGTCGTTACTGTTGTCGCATTCCCTGTTGCCGTCCTTACCACCGTCATCGCCGTCGCCTCCGCTGTTCAGAAATTCGCCTTTTCAGTTGTCACTTTCAGCACTGTTTATCGCTCTCTTTCCTCACTTGTCCCGCCTCGCTGTCTGTCCCCGCCTTCTTCCCTGACCGTGATCTTCGCCACTCCACAGGTGCCTCCGTTTCCGCCGCGCCCGCCTCCTCCTGCAACACCGACGCCCGCCTGCGCCACCGCATCCATCGGTCCTCCCTCGATCTTTTCAGTCCGTTCGGTCCCGCCCTCCAATGCTCTGCGCGGGATGTAATGCTGTCTTCACACTCGCCACTGTCTACTTAAACGTTTCTTGCGCCTACTCGATGAAAGCTCCTTGTTCTTCTTGTGATATTCCAGAGTTTTTGCACGGCAAAGCGTGCAGCAATTGACTGCAATATCGATCTTCAGCGCAATATCGATCTTCAGTGATGTGAAACTCGAAATGCGCATGCGCAGAAGATCGATTTTGCAGTCGAATGCTAAAATGCTTCGCAGTGTAGAAACTCCCCTTTTTTTTCGTCTTCCGTGCTTTCGACAGCGGTTGCCCACACGCTCATCTTCGCCGACACCTCACCACCTTGCGTACTTCACGAGCACTTCAACCTCCCCGCCCCTGGTCTTCCCAGTGCCCCTTCCACTCCCCCGCCGCGCCGCTCTCATTAGCACTTGTGCTGGCTCTGCGGCCTCCCGCTAACGCTGCTTATTTTCTAATTCCTGCGTCTGCTCCTTCCTTTTTAAGTCTTTGCTTATACTGCACGGTTTCTACCGAAATTGACATTATCCGCTTCATTTTCTCCTAACCTCAACTTTCCATTCCTTTTCCCATGAATTAGAGCAGTTACTTAGCAAAATATTCGCAGCAAATGCTTTAATTTTCACAAAATTGTTCATGGAACTTGCTTAATTGTCAAATTAAAATCATTACAACATGGAAAAGAATTACAGTGAATAAGGAAAATATGAAAATGGAAAATTGGGAGAACCTGTATCTTTGTAGACCAAGAATGTTTACGTAATTTTAGCTAGTCCTACCAAATGTTATGGTGTTTCTGGTAATATCTTTTATATACATGGGATTGTGCATTACGTCTATCTGCTAGGGTGTACTTATTGTTGCCGGAAAGACAGTATTTTCTATTTCAGTCATACAAGATTCAGGTCACAACCCAACAATTACTTAAAACATTAACAAAAATTGTTCCAAAGAATCACGACTCGTGTAATTGCAAAGTAGATAGTTTCATTATTCATATGGTGATAAACGGCGAAATGAAAAATGTATGGAAATGATTATCCAATAACATAGAGCTGTAGGACCAGAAAAGTGACGTATACCTATCATTTTGCAGGAGATAAGTTTATCCTGAACGACAAAAGAAACTCTGTGACTTGTAAACCACATCCTTATAATATTTTACTAGTAAAATGAGGCTATTTTAGAAGCATATCCCACATAACCAAAAAATTAGACTTTTTGAAATGTTTAATTTTTCTTGTTTACCAACGATCTTTTACTATCTTAGAACTATTCTCGAAATCACTATGTTTCATCTATATTTTCGTTAATTTGTCGTCGTGATGGACGGTGTCTTGCATTACGTCCTAACATGCCAGCGCCGCCGTCTCTGTTGGCGACAGTTTCAGCGAGAGTGCGCCGCAGGTGATTGAGGTGGTGGAAGGAGTTATGGTGGTGGTAGTAGTAGTAGTGGTAGTGGTAGTGGTGGAAATAGTGATGTTGGTAAAAGGAATGGTGGTGATGATGGAGTAAAAGGTGCAGGTGACTGAAGCGGTGGCGATGACGGCGGCGGCGGCAGTGGCGACGACGGTGATGGCAATGGAGAGGGTGAGGAGGGCTGCGTATTCTATTAGGCGTGGGCGCGGGCCATTGTGGTGGCCGGGCGTAATTGGGCGGCGCGGCGGCGTGTCTGCCGGCAGGCGGGGTTACGCGCGCGGGCGAGGCATAATGCCCGGCAGACTGATCGGCTGTCCGCCCGGTCAGCGTGGCGCCCCGCCCCGCCCCGCCCCGCCCCTCCCCGCCCCGCCCCTCCCCGCCCCGCCCCGCCCCGCCCCGCCCCGCCCCGCCCCTCCCCGCCCCACCCCGCCCCGACTCCGGTGCCTCGCCCGTCGTTCGTCAGCTGTCGCTGCACGGCACGCCCCCTTCCGGACAGGAGTCTTCATGGGAACGTGGTTTTCGCACACTCCCTACCTTAGAATATAGATTTTTTGCGCGTGACGTTCTTTTTAGTGGTTGGAAACAAGAAACACTATGTAAAAGCCTTTCTTTATTTTAGTGTTCTTCAATTGTCTTAATCATATTCCTGGTAGCATTTCAGTTATTCTACTTTTCATTTCTTTTATTCAATGAATATTTACAATCTAATTCAAATGTGAAATAATATTTTCATTTGATATTTTAAAAACCATTTATAGTATTTACTTTTCATTTGTCACAATCTTTTAAGGTCTTCTATATTGTCTTATGTGTAACAACGTATGGTTATTTTGTTTCTTCACATAATGGGTATTTAATGTATTATCGATTTCATTACTTTTTTACTTTCGTTAACTTTTTACGTAAGAATATGGATTTTTTTGTTTTTGTTTCTAATTGCATTGAAATGTTCACTATTCACACGTCAATTAAGGGTAACAACGTTGCGTAGTTTTTATATGAAATCTAGTAAGTGATTGTAGAGACTGTCGCCATTCCTGTTTGCCTGTTTGCTTAACAGTTTCATTTTCTGAAAGTGATAATCATAGTTAAACAACAAGGTCTACTGTTTGGAAACTCATCACAGAAACATAATTTTTTTGCTACCAGTTTATACCTGGTGGTAACAAATTTTACCAATTTTATTTACTCGAAAATGAAAATGGATGTATTAAATAGTTTTTTTCACCTTGTTGTAGGCATAACTTTCGTTTATATTATTAAACTAATGGCGATATAACAGCACGTACATCCTAGCATTATTAACGACTATGTAATATATTCATAATCCAATTTTCTGCCCCTATTAACACATCTTAGCCATCTTGTAAAACTTGTTACCAAATGCAACGCATGAAGTGCAAAAACGTAAGCATTTTAAAGCTAATACATCAACACAAATTTCGACAATCCAAAACTGCCTTCCATAAAAACAAAATTATCGCTCAAGAGTGGGAAGTGATTTTCTGTATTTCAAATGCGGTATTGCGGGTTGCCATTGTATTGCAATCTGATATTTCGTAAAACTCTCTTCAGCAAAAGAAAGGCGGGAAATTCGAATGTGCTATGTCGAAGACGCAAAAAATTGTGAAACTACTCCAATTAAAAAAAAATGTACGTGACCTTATTTAACTATCTAATTTGGAAGAACACATTTCATTAAGTAAAAAAATATATCACTTCCTAATATTGTAGTTTCGCAGAGTTATTTTTTTCAAATTTCGAAAATAGTGATCCACAAATTGATACCGAAAATGAGACCTGCGCCATTTTTATAAACGTATTTTGTTATATTCGAGAAGGAAATAAAGAGAACATTCGGAGCCGTTTTTGGTATTTTTTAAATGTTGCTTACATTTCATCCAAAACTATTCGAAAACTACTTATATATTAGAAAAATTGTACATCACCTTATTGAAAGATTCAGCTTTGAAGAACATATATCATTAAGCAAACATCTATATTTTCAGTGTGGAAGGAATAAGGGTGCGCTTAGGTTGTAGTAGAGTAGCGACAAATTGTTAGAGTAGGAACGGCAACAAAGCAACAAGAACGGCCTAATGGAAGTGTTTATTTTGATTGCAGCGTGGACCTTGGCTGCGACTAATATAAGACAGGAGAAAACGCATTAATACCTGGGCTTTCGCTGCTAGTTTCACAGCTGATCTCGGTTCAGGATGAATTTAAAATGAGTGCTGAAAAACCATCAGTTATTTTTTATGAGGGGCCATTATGGGACAAAATGGAGAAAAATGACCACAGTAGGGTCTTTTTGGACAAATTGTGGTATGAAATTGCCTCCTAAATGACAGCGAGAAAATTTCAGGTTATGTTGTTTATTGTCCTTTGTCATGACTAGTATACACTCTACAACACAAATGGAAATAATTATTGAAAGACGTACACTTAAAGATTGTCTTTTGTAACTTGATGATGTCGAGAATGAAATGTTAGCTAAGGTAAAATGGAAATAACACTTTCACCATTAATCTTACGTGCTTGCTTGTTTCGACTGTTCGCGCTTGCGCAATGTGTCCTCGCCTGGAATGGCGCTCTTTCGGCAGGAACTTCGCTGGCGCTCCGTCCCTCTAATCATCATTCGTGCTCTGCTCTCAACAATTGACGCCGCTCCAACATAAACGTACCCTTAACATGATCCTCTTATGTCTAGCACCACAAAGATGCCTACACGACGAAGCTCAGTGTTTAGAATGCTCTTCATCCTCGTTAGTTAAAGAATTCTGTAATTCTGTTTGCTATGTTCTAAGTATGGATCGATATATAAACCGCATCGTTTCGCCCGTAAGCACAGTGAAAGTACTCTTGGGTACAGAAGCGCTTGATTCTACATCTAGCGAGGGACCAGGAGTTGCTTCGACGGGGTCTGGCTAGGAAGCACCAGATGAGCGGCACTGCCCCGATGATCCCTGCGCGAAAGCACTCATTCGGCGCAAGCTGAGGGCGCTCTTGCTGGGCGGCTGGGTCACGATGAAGCGGGGACTTCACAGACTGCAGCCCAGGGGCGAAGATCCACAAAAAATCCTCCTGTTGTAAGAATTCTTAAATCTCATCAACAGGATTTTATGATTTAAGAATGGTCAGAGTACAAATTGAAATAAGCTACTTTTTTCGTAAGACGTATTGCTCAATATTTGACGTCTACGAACGGTTTGTTTTGTATGTATGCGATTATAATGAAGCGAGTTCAAATTCATAAAATAGCCTTATTTGTAATTCGTTAAATTTTCTAGAACTTGAGAGAATATAAAACGCTCAGAATATTTAGCTTGGCGCACGCGAAAGGAAAATTTCTTATATTTTGTTTAAAAAATTTCAATTTTTCTAAGAGAACAGTAAATAATTCTCGTCAGTAATAGATTCGTCGCATATAATGTATTCCTTATTTCGGTGTGTTGTTTGCCAATTATAATTTATCACATATTCAGTCATTCTGAATGCACGACAAATTGTGTATAAAAATCGTGTAATACTTTAATTTTTATATCAACAATGGGTTTAGAGTATCATTATACTATAAAGAATTTGCTATTAGGATGTGGAATACCCACCTTCAAGTAAAAAACGCAGAAGGCTGAATTATATTTCAGGTGCAAATTCCCTTTATGTCTTTTTACATCTGTTTTATTTCTCCTTGAGCCCATTTAATCTGGAAACTGCGGATGAATATAGAACTTTCCCTGACCACCTCTGGACCACATTTATTCTCCGGGAAAAAGAGATGTCCTTTTCGGAGTCCCTTGGTATTCTCGGGAACGTAATTCACGAAGCCGTACTTAAGGGAATCTCCAGACAGGCAACACTTCCGCGCTGCCTCTTTCGGGGGGCGTGGTGTGGCGTGGCGTGGTGTGGCGAGGCGAGGCGAGGCCTGGCCCGGGAGGCCCAGGAGTCGTGGAGGCGCCGCGATGGATGGCGGAGGGTGAGGCGGAGCGCGGCGGTGCGATGGGAGGGGTGCATTTGCCGCTGTCACCCGACCCCCTGCCCTCGCCGCGCCGCCCGGCCGCACACGCACGCACGCACGCAGGCTCGGGCGCGCGAGAGCGGCGCAGCACAGCGCACGCACTCGGCACACGCTCGCACGCGTGCGCGCCGTGACCGCGGCCGCCGCTAGGCGCCGAGGGGCGTGCGCGTGCCTGCTGCCCTGCTTCCCGCCCGCCCGGGCGCACGCCGCCGGCCGTGTATCGATCTGGGGCGCGAGGCGGCGGCGGTGTGAGCGGGGGCGGGGGCGGGAGCGGAAGGGTGAGCGCGCGCGCGGCCGTCGCCGCTGGCCGGGGTCGCGGGTGCTGGAGGGGGGGGGGGGACGGAGGCGGCGGAAGTAGCGGAGGCGCCGGCGGCGGCTGCAAATGTCACCTGACCATTTCTTTTAGAAGCGATCTTCGTTGTGCCGTACGTATCATCATGTCGTTTTGGTACAGTGAGCATTATTGCCACTCTTACTTTTTCCTCCATAAAAAATTCGTCCGTCATGGCGTGAATATTATCTTGAATTTTTGGTTTCGTATTTCGCCCGATTTCATAACCTTTCTTCTATTGAATTCTACAGTCTTTGATTATTTTCCTGTCACAGATTGGGTTGCTTACTGCGCTAATTACGTGTGTTACTTATTTCCTGGAATATCGTGGGTATTTATCATATTTAGTTTTCTTTTAATGCTCGGTACGATGTATTTTCAATATTCTTCTTTGTGCGTATTCTCTAGTTAAACTGAAGAAGTTAATGTGCTCTGAATTAATGAATTTTCAAATTTGAGTGTTTTGAATATTTTATTTGAAAATTGATTTATCTTTCTTTGATGAAGCTATGCTAATTACATCCATTACGGCCTGAGACCTTCACCCGAATTCGATTGTCCTTCGTCCTGCAGTGACGCCTCTGCCAAGGGCTGAGCACACCTGTGGCTCGACCGACTCGGGAAGGGGGGAGGGGCAGTGACCTGCTGAGAATTTATTAACTTTGTCTCAGAGTTCCTTGGAGACTCTTGCGCTTTGGCTCACGTCTCTGTGAGTGATATGCAGTAACAGCTGTTCAAATACATTGGTCTCCCATGTGATCCAGATTCAATTACTAATCAAATCATGTGCATTATATGATTGACAAAGCATATAAAAGGTAGTTTTTTAAAATTTTACCCATTTACCTGCCTTCCTTTTACCCTAATTATTTCAGTATTCTCTCACCGTCAACATCATTGATTGGTTGATTGATTAATTTACTCATTAATTCATTAATATGTTGCAACGGACTTATCCGTCGAACATTATTGTTAGCGATCGTTCAAATATACTATGTTGAAAGCATTCAGAACAAACAACTAAAATGTACTTTCTTTTTAAAATGTCGCAACGGTAATAGTATTCCATTCCGACTTCAGGATTTTTCGTACATTCACTAGGAGAGATTTTTTAAAATGTATTTTATCGCCGAAAAAAATAAAGCTAATCTACGAGCCTTTTACAACTAGAGGTAATTAACAGTAACTTAATATTTTCCCCGATTTCCTCACCTGCAATCCTCTCCTATATTATTGCAGTGATATAGACGAGTTTTGCAGCTTTCACTCTTAACCAGTTCTTTGGAGATCTTTGTAAATGAGGTATACAAAGAAAGATAGTTTCACGACGACGTGACGAATTCCACTTTAACCAAGAAAATATGAAGGATTTGTTGAAAAATAAGCATGTTCATGTGAAATGCAACCCACAACATTCGATCATCAGTGTTGAAATCTACATAGTTATATAACTCCAAAACGAAGCGTTCTTGGTCATTAAAATCTAGAATTTTGAGGTAATGCTCAGCCCAGTGTTATATACATGATGAGATCTTCTTGAATATTCTATTACATGTTTGCGGGCTCGGCTTCTCGATACTTCATTGTAATGCAATTTCAATTCCAAACATTGCAAAGAGTAGCATTCTTCTTGCCCGATCTTGTATTTTTTTTATTGACATCTTTACGTAGATTTCTCTAGAGGAAAACGCTTTTCTAATATTTTTGTGACTATCGAGGAAAGAGAAAAGAAAACTGTCAAGGAAGATAGTACAATTACTTCACATCCTTTTTTTAAGGAAGTTTGTGAATTGTTACAAAAACATTTGTGTGTAATACTGAAAATTATTGAACATTTACTAATACTGAACTTTATTGAACATTTGTTTACAAATAACAAGTGCATTGTTTTCTATTTTTAATTGATATTCTGTAAGTACATTGAAAGTTTCATTTATATATTTTTTAAACAAATGAACACGTTTCGTTAACAATTACCCCTTTATTGTAGAAATGGAAGGAAAGGGAACAGGGTGGAGTTTAACATGCGAGAGTTCTCGCACGGGTAAGCTAGTGTTTCCATAATTTTAATGCAATTTTAAATCGTCACTTTCTTTTGTGAAATGGTTGGCTCATTAATTGCTGAAAATATTATTAGTTTGGACCCCTTATTATCTTTATGTCGTAAGTAGTTCTTGCAGATACGTTCTCCATTTCTTCTTCGTTTCTACACTTCACGAATGAAGAACAACACTCTTAATTTGTCATTAAAGAGATCGAGTTGCAAGTCAGAAACGTAGGCACGCGACGCGCCGTATTTTACTCGGAAGATGCGGAGGACAGTTATTTGCAGCGCGCGCCGGAAGCAAAAGCCATCTCGCCGCCCCGTGTGAGAGCAGCGGAAGGGGTGGGGCGCCGCGCTGCGCCACGCCGCCGCTGTGCAGAGCGCGCGCTGCTACCGCCTGCGCGCGTCTGCACCACAATGCCGCGCAGCCTCATAAGAGTTAGGGGTGCAGGTCATTTGGAATTTGTTTCGCTGAGCTAAATTTCTTCTTGTTTGCAGAAAGGCACTAGAGTTGAGAGACTTTCAACAGTGTTCTTTTTGCTTTCTTTATTCTTACTTGTGCGTAGATTCGCAAACGAGGATAGGGATCCTGCTGTTCGTTTGTTGTTGTTGTTGTTGTTGTTGTTGTTGTTGTTGTTGTTGTTGTTGTCGTCGTCGTCGTCGTCGTCGTTGTTGTTGTTGTTGTCGTCGTCGTCGTCGTCGTCGTCGTCGTCGTCGTCGTCGTTGTTGTTGTTGTTGTTTTGCCCGGAGTAATAGTGTAGGACAAGGACGGGCCATTTGATAAAATATTTTTACAAAATCGTTCGCATACTTACGAATCATACTGGCTTTTCATAAGTTTTCTACAGTTTCTTGATGTGGTGCTGCAGTCAAGTTCAAGTCTTGGTCTGCCTTCTGTGAACTTGCAGTTCTCATAGACTGTCTAGATTGCGGGGGATATAGGATAAGGAAACTTCATTGATGGTGGGAATAAGGATAGGCTAGGGAAGAGAGGATTGCGCGCGGTCCGTTCTTTTAAGTCCAGTTTGGAATTGATCGAAAGAAAAAGAAGGAACAACCGATTTGAGTACATGGTCTCCATAATTACTTTTCAAGCAGAGGCATTATTCGTCTCGGCTATTTACGAGCTGTCGGCAATTCGCCTTCGACGGAATTCGAAAATTTCAACTGCGAACCCGCAACTACATATCTATTCATAACTATATCACTGTTGAAATAGTTTTTCTCGAAAGTTCTGGATTACAAGTTTTATGTTGAATGCGATTTTTGTGTAATTTTTGAATGTATAAAAAGATATTTTACCATTGGTCAAATTCTTAGCACTTTCTTCATGAGTTTTTTCTTTCTTTTCTTTTTTTCTTTATTTTCAATGACGCTTACTCAGCTTGAAGGAAAGAACTAGGGTAGTATAGTCCAACGCCTGTTGAGCCGAGTCGAATTCTTTTCTATCCTTCACTGGCATTGGAAAATATATTTCCCCCTTCTATAATATCCGTTTAGAATGACGAGGTTCTATTTGACATTTCTGGGGAAAATAATGTTTGACACCTCTTTTGTCAACTGGACAACAATTTAAAACAGTTTACAAATCAGACTCGTAGAAAATCTTCCATTGCATGATATAGCACTGCACATATCAAACTTTCAAAATACCCTCCTGCAAAATTTCCTTTGAGTCGGTGATAACCTTGTCGTTCGGAGGACCCTATATGTAGTGTCGGGAAGAGAGCAGTCTACGCCAATAGTGGAGATGTCTTGATGAAGGAAGAGCACGGAGCGAGTAGATGAGTGCTGTTGAAGGTGCGGGAGCAAAAAACATATCTCTTGAAAAAGCGTTTCCGATGACGAAAGCGTTTTGTTTGCCGAAGTCAACCGGCGATGTTGCAACAAACGAAAACCGTCTAAGGTGAAGGAAGATTGTGTCCAAGGAGACGAAATATCTTCTAACGTAAAGTACACGAGTCCTCCTTTGATAATGTCTATCCTATTGGGTTCGGTACGGGCGTAAGTCGTGGCCTCGTGCGGGTTTGCAGTAAGCGTTCGAACTTACAATATACGTACGGTCGCAAGCGTACGAACGGTCTATATAAATACCTCACTTTCAATTCCGTAAGAGTGCCATTCACGTGGATTCTAAACTTCCTCACATACAATGCGCATTCATTTGAAGGAATTCAGTTTTTAATGCATACGTGATCGCTTGGTGTTCAACAGATCGAAATAAGATATCGATCATTATTCTCTGCGTATTGCAATATCTTCTACTAGCTGGTGTACCCGGCGTTGCTCGGGTTTATAGTAAATTATTAGTCAGGGAGAGGAATTCCATTTTTTCATACCCTGCGGTGGGGCCTACTATCTCTTCTGTTGTATCCCTTCTCCGCCCTGCTCCTCCCTGCCATGCTCTGCACGGCCACGCTTCGATAGCCCTGTCTTCTCTTCACCCCCATTTGGAAATTTCCGGTCTACCTCGCTCAATTTTTCACAAAAAATTATATTTTTCTTATTTGGGCTTCCAGCTCCTAAATTTTCTTCACTTTATAACTAAAAACAATAAACAATTCTAAACTACAGAATAAAATACTTGTAGACTCACGTATATTTGTTTTGTGGAGTTTCACATATTACTTCCAATACTGTCAATAAATTGTCACATTGTAAAACTTACTTTTTTTTATATTTTGTCTTCTCTTGTATTCATAAACAAATATTTAAAATTGATCTGTCAAATCGTGACCTTGAAGGGACTGACTTTCAAGCGAAGTTTAACATGCCAGAGTTCTCGCACGGAGACGCTAGAAGATAGATATGGAATAAGAAAGTATATATGAAAACGTAATTGACGAATCATAATAATAAAAGTAAATGAAAGTATCAATATTGAACGTAATTGCCAGTATTTATAATTATTTTGAAGACGAAAAATATATATAAGTTTAAACTACGTGTAGAATAAAACTTATTTTTTTATGTAAATCAATTAATCATCACATTGAAGCATGAGAACAATGCTGATCCATCAACATGTACATTATGGCTACACACTAAATTGACAATCTTCTGAACAAAACCATATTAGCTTCATTATTTGATCTGAAGTGCTATATATTAAGGATCTTGAAATGTGAATAACAGAAACCAATTCATGCGTTGGGAGCAATTGCAATGCAAAATAATAGCACAGATTATTCTCAATATGTAAGTGATCATTGCTTAATTACATACTACTGCACTAATCTTCTGCACATAGTGAAGAAAAAAAATCAACTGGATGAAACCAAAACATACAAACATTTTACATTTTACCAAATTGAACATGAGAACTGTGTAAATAGTCAAACTGTGAGTGCTATTGAGATATACAAATTTTCTCTCTACTTTAATATCTTGCAAAGATCTTAGCGTCCGGCTTGCTGGGTCAATGGGTCACGATATATTATAATCCTTATTACCTTTATAAGGGATTATAGGATCCGCAGACTATACAGCGCTGCTGGGAATCTGAAATAGAATGATTCTAATTCCTAGTTCATTACTGTTTGGATTGACTAAATGAAAGATCACTTTCTTTTCTAAAGAACAAAATTTAACAAAGTTTATTGTTACCTTTTTGCAAACAATATAGTGAATTTAATAAATGAATTTAATGTTAGGCCTTTGATCAAGATATCTTTGAATTTAGAATTTTATACCGCGGTTAACTTATCTATTCTTCGTTGATGTCCCTCGAAGACTTCTCAGTCGAAATATCTTGCGAGCTTGCCGTAGTCCAAAGTTCCAAGAAATCCTCTTCTGCTCCTATCCAAGATGGTGTCAAACTATCAAAATTATCAGTCCTGATTACGTCCTATGACATAGTCCCGAAACCTATAACTCGATTACCACTCCCGACGAAGTCCCAATTTATGCATCAATATTACTTTCACATGCAATATCTGCAATATTATTTGCTGTCCTTCAAATTTCACAATCTGATAACCCGACTCTGACTATCTGCACTACCTCGCTCCCTCTCACGACCCACGATCCGTTCAGACACGCGATGCCGGTCAGAATGAATTCTTCTTGCATGATTCACCCCTCGAAGCTTCCTATTAAACTCCCTTCTTTTTTTTCATAACATTTGACCGTCCTTCTCTCACCCAGCCAATCCATGCGTTCGTTATATTTTGATGTAGCTAACCTTTCGATCGTCTAAACTTCTTAATGCATATTCCACCATATTGTCTTCAAATAAATGTTAGTTTATATTCATGTGACATATCGGTATGTCACACTATTGAAAAGCAACCCTACTACGTGGAGAATTATTTACATTTGCATCCCTCCTTGCAGTATTATTTTCAATAGTGCGAGTGAGTACTTCAGCAAGTCGCACTTCTCTTAATAGCCGTTTCAAAACGTTTATAGACTGCCCATCTATTCGCATTTGTATAATCTGTTTTGACAACTTGACACTCGTATTGTTTCAAGAAATTCAATGTTTACAAATTTCTGTAAAAGAAGAGGTTGTTTAGAATGTATACGATATCTATATATAATACATTGTAGATTACTATATATTCTGTACTATATATTATTGTACATTGCACTGTCTCAACCTACCTCAATTTCTGTACAAATTCAAACTCCAATGTTTTATAGACACTTTGTACAAACCACGGATTAAGGATAATGCATGTACCTTGTCATCTTTACCACTTTACCGATTTCTTCCAAATATTCCACCAATGTTCAGAACTAACAAATCACCACCGTTAATACAGGGACATTATATAACCTTATTCAAAGTCCAATGAATCTCGTAATAATTCTGGACATTGATAAAACCATTAGTAGATCTCAGACGTCATCCTCTGGTGGCGCACAGCTAAACTAGTGACATTGATGCGCTCTTGAATCTGTGATGTAAAGCTATGCCAAAAATGTCGAGAAAAGTAATTATTTTGTAAATATATTACGGTTTATGGTTGTAAATCATAGCCTATAGTACTCCAGACCTTTAAAGGAAGTTAGCACAAAAGTTGCATCGGCATTGGTTCAGTAGATTAAGAGATTACCGCGTTGGAAGACAACGCACTTCTGTCTTTATATATTAGTATAGATTATATGTACAAAAAGTATGTAACTTGTCAATGTAATAATATATCTTCTGCTACCATTTGTGTCGTTCGAAAGTGAAACTGCCCCGACATCGGGCTTTCTTGAGTTTTGGTGGCTGTCACAAAATCTTTTGAGGATCTAAAAAGAAAAAAAATAGCTTTAATGTATAATTTTCTTTACCCTCGATTTATTTATTTTTGTCTTTGTCTGTGAAACTCCAGGCTGCAGTCTCTTCCGAACATTGACTTAAAACCGGCCCTGAGCCCTCTTGAGTAGGCACAGCAAGGGCTTCTGAGGGCAGCGCGGATCCGTGCGCATGGGCCCGCTCAATGGTGACGGTGGACAGCCGAGCGCCTACAAAAACCGCCGGCGCGGCGCGGCGCGGCGCGGCGCGGCGTTGCGCCTCACGCGTGCGCGTGCGCGGAGTCTTATTTTAGACGCTCATAAACGGCCCTTCATGAGCCGCACGCGCGCGAAGCCGTCGTCGGTCGGGTGGCAGCCTGCACACGCCCCCTGCCGCCGAAGTGGCTCAGGGGGACGACTGTTGACACTGCTTGGGCTGTGAAGGTTCGAGCCCCCATGGAGACGAATTTTCAACTCTAGCTTGAGGTCGAATTAATATGCTCTCAGAAGAATACTTGTAGCTGGCTGTTCTGATCGGTAGTTTTCCGTGGTTTCTGCAGTCAATACCAGGAGAATGTACCCCTAACAAACGGGCCGCTGGTTACCAGAGATTTGAGAAGAAATAAAAGAGGTCATCTTCGTCAACATATTTGTTAATTTATTACACATTAATATGTTGAAGACGACCTCTTTTATTTCTTCTCATAAGAACGTCAACAACACCACATCAGAATTCCCACAATTACCAGTGATTTTTCATTCCCCATCCTTTTCCTCTCCTCTCCCTTTACACACACACATACTTGTGTTCACTACACTGTCGATTGCGTGGGCTTGTCCCGGCTTGGGCGGTGCTCTCCTTGCGGAGTCACCTAGAGAGGACATCCCTCAAGCGGTCGTGTAGGTCGGCGCCAGTTCTAGCTTGCTCCACATCCTGGGATACATCATGCACTGCACTTACGGGAGTAATAATGACCATAGCAGTACACAAACTCGGAAACACAAAATAATAAATAAACCAGCAACTTCTCTAGCTTCTCCGACCACGAAGCGAATGGAGGTGTGGCGGCAACCGATGCGTACTGCTCGAGACTGCCGCTGGAATGGCTTTCTCCTTTTGGCTACTTGGCAACTCTCTGCGTCATGCATCGTGAAGTCAGAGATTTTCACAGTATTTTTACACCTTCAATTTCACAGTTACAGTACTATCTTGTAATAGTCTTCAAGAAGAACGGTCGAGATTTGGCAAGAGTGTGTTTAATTTATACTTTAATATTGCAATTCTATTTTGTTATTTCGGCGTGGTTTGCAGTTTTCTATCAGCGTTTTGTGTATTACACTATCTCAAACCTCGGATTATGACTAAACTCTCCAATTCATATTTTTCGAAATTATTTATACGTTTTCTATCATTTTATTTTGACTGAGAGATTTCTACTGCTAGTGCTATTGAAAAGAAAAAAGTGCCAATGGTCGTGCATTTTGTTTTATCATTTTGTATTTGGCATGTTTGTTTAATATTTTATATTCTAAAATTCTAGCTGCAGTAGTAGAAAGTGTATATTATTGTGTGAAAGTGTATAACGTTTTTATGTTTGGAAGAGGAAGACGCAGTGTTATCCTACATTTATTTAACAAACAACTGTTCAACCATCTGGTCCCCAGTGGTCACTGCTTGCTCTGTAGCTCGCAACACTTCCAAAATCCCATTTTTCAAAATAATTTTTTTAACATGAAACTACGTCATATTCTTCAAACTGTGTACGTCTATTAAAAAAACCCCAAATCACACAATGTTAATCAAAATTTAATAGTACTTGACTGAAAACAAATGAACAGTCTTCCACAATTATTAATTCTTTACTAATATTGCAATGCCTCCTAAAATGCGCGTAGACTGCAACACATTACTTCCGCATCTCCAGCAATGACCTCAGGGACGGGCAGATAAACTGGAACTCTGGCTGAGAGTTTCTGTACTTAACATGTACGCTTTCATCTAAAAAATGTATTAGTTGTGTTACTTTCAAATTATTTGGAGATTTTGAAGGAATATTTTTATAACAATTACAAAAGATTCATTTCGTCAATTTTTTTTAAAGCAAGATTATTGATTCGAGAATGTAGTATTGAATTTAATTAAAAAAATAATTTCGATGTTTATGGGCTAAAATTTAGCCTATGATTATTACATTTTCATTCTGAGAAATCGAAACAGTTCTGGCATTGTAAATACACGCCTTCGATTATTTTCTATCGTTGCTAATTTGAGAGCTCGGCCGAGAGTTCGGAGACCCTCTGGAAAGCATGGACCGCCTTGCCTGGAAGGCAGAGTCGTAGAGCGCAACCCCCGCGGCGCGGCGCGGCCAATCGGCAGGGCTCCAGGCTGCCCCCGCCCACCGCAGGCCACCGCAGGCCACCGCTCGGCCCCAAGCGGCTGCGAAGAAGCATGCGGCAGGTGTGGAAACAGGAAATTAATGCGAGCGGCTTAATGGAGGGTGAGCTTTAAGTCACCGTGCCAACTACAAGTTTGCTGAAAATATGTTTTGAGGGCTTTCAAAATTATGGGACGGGTGGAATCCATTCCAAGATACGTTTTGGCTCCCTCTAATAGATTCGGTCGTTATTTACTTCCTGTTAAAAGGTAGTGCATTTCAATTAGAAATGCATTTAACTGAGTGATATGTGTTAATCAAAAGTATGTGATCACCTTGAATGCTTTACCTTGTAGTAATGAGAAGGGAGCTGATTTTTATGATTTTGCGTATTTTTGTCCGTTGCTTCAGTGCTTAGCAAAGTGAAATTTCTTGACATTGGGTTAGAATATGATGCTATGTAGATTAATATGTTAGTACATATTTGTCCGATTTTTCTTGTTGGTGCATATTCGTGTAATTATAGGGGCATATTTTGCATATTTCGTTAAAATAGAGACTTATCTATAAAACATTTCATCTTTTCATAGGATCTATTTATTTGTGAGCGTTCATTGATTCGAAAGAACTTGTCACAGTTCACGTTTTTTGTTTTATATAGATGATAAAATACTTGTGCAAATCTAGGATAATTTCTTGATAACTTTTTTAAACCTGTCAGAAGAAATACAACAAGACATACAATGTACTTCACTTAGGTGAAAATGTGCTTATTTATCTCATGAAGGATGATAGATTATGTTATGATTGCATAAATATATATCTTTTCATTCCAAGCATGCATCTCCTGATTTTTATAAAGAAAGCTTTATAGAGGAAATAAAATATTGTTAATGTTAATTGCATATTAAAACGAATATTTCAGAATTTTTAGGTTATTAGTGCATATTTCTAAAGGCATATTTCAACATTTTAGGGCATCTTCTCCTTAATGATTAGAATTCCATGAAAAGTCTTCTCCTTTCATCAATGTGCTTATTTAATAGTCTTTTATAATTATACTGCTTTTATTTCATTGCTAATGATGTCTGAAAATCATCAGTTAAATGTAATTACCGTATTCAACTGAAAACTAAATTTAGATTTGAAACGTCCCAACAATTCATGGAAGAGGCTGGGATTATTTTCATAATGTAGAATGAAACTAACCGGGAGCGGTAGCTCAGTGCATCAACTGATGTCACTGCAGCGCCTCTGACCGGGAGGTCCTTGGTTCGAGTCCTGACGGCGGCAGGATTTTCGACACTAGCTTTTCAGCTGCCTCAGTCGCTGTCTAGAGGAGAATTCTAGCGGCCGGCTGCTCTGATCGGTAGTTTTCTGTGGTTTATCCGATCAACACCAGGCGAATGCCGGAGCAGTACCCTACCAAACGGGCCACGGACCGTGTGCGATCTTTCCTTCCTCTTCCTTGTCCTATCCTCTCCTCTTACACACACACGCTTACACTAACATGCACTACACTACTACATATTCCGGGAGACCGGTCGGGAGCTTAGAGCATGTCCCGGTTGGGGCGCTGCCCCGCTGGTGGGAGAGTCCTGGTTATAGGAAACCCCACTAGCCGACGGTAGGTCGGCGCCGGATCTCGCCATCCAGCGGGGAAGATCACCGCCATCGCCCGAGAAAACATTCACTACACTTACGGTACTAATGACCAAAGCAGTTGACGTGCCCGGAAACACGAAAAAATCAATCAATAGAATGTAACTGAAAAAAAAGTAAAAATCATTAGTATAATTTCGAACGTTGAAAAACAAGTCAGCCCGAGTGAAGGTTATGATCTAAAATGTTAGAAACTGAGTTTGTATTTTAAAAGCAGACTTTTATATACAAATACAAAAGTATTTCAAAAGTAGAATGGCAATTGCATCTAACATCTCTCTTCATTAGTCTTCTTTCAATAATTTAGGCTTAAGGCTTAATAATGCTTTTATTTGTTCCGTGGGTCAAATATTTATATGTTCCAAATATTATTTTTCGGCACCGTGGTACTAGCGTGTGTGCGCCACGGCGGATTGCACATTCGTTCTAGCGTTCTCATACAAGAAAGGAACTAGAGGTGTTTCTAGCGTGAGGCATGCTTGCGGTCAGACTTTCCTTTCTTTGCGGCGGCCCAGTTGACGCTTCGCTATGCGTGACCAAGTAAATGCTCTGGGTCTCGCGCGCCCGTGATTGTCACAAACAACATTGAGGCTGCGCAAACATACTTTCCAACCCTATTTTTGCTAAAATACTATATAAAATTAACCTCGCTTTGTAAATAAAAATAATTTGTGCGAGGTTTTTACATTTCACTGGAGAATGCCAACTTATTCAACCTCAAGGTAAGCAGCAAAATTCAGGCACGTAAGGATTACCCTTCCGGAGGTAGCTGTAGGGAAGGAGCACCGAAATGGGCCCGAACGCTAAGACCACGTGCGCTATTCGCATGACGTCAATTGATTGATTGACGACAAATTTGTCTTCCTCTTGCAATGACGAAAAATGGTAATAAAAAGAATTTAGATCATTGAAAATTATCGATTTATTTTTTTCTCTCTCGAATGTATCAGAACAGGAGTCAATCCTATCCTGCCAAATGGAAAAAATGTTTCTTACATTTTTCACCATTGCTGACTTCTTTACATTATTTTGAATTATATATTTCAGAAATATCGTACCATATTATCATCGTAAAGGGAAATAAAAGTTCCATTTGCCGCTGACATGTATGAAAATTTCTCCGCGTGAACCCCGACAAACAAATTTTCTGCCAGAGACGTGGGACGGAAATAGTGCCAGAGATGTACAGGAGGGCGCAGCAGATTCGCAGACGCCGCCGCCTACGTCAGCACCTCCGAAGCTGCCCCGGCAAGGCTCGCGTCCACGAGGCGGCGTCCTCTATTGTGACGTCAGCGGGAAGGGCCTGCTGCGTGGGAGCGGAGGACGCGGTTTCATTCGCGGGCGGGTCCTGCGGCTGACAGCGCCGCCGATCGTCCTCGCGGGCAGGGGGCGGGGTGGGCGCGAACCATTCAGACCTCGCGGCTGCAGAGCTGCAGGCTCATTTTCATGAAAATTTTCTGTGCGGAAAACTGTACCTACGACGATGTAGCTACTGTTAATTCTCCGGCATGCCCTATTGAAACTTGGTTGAGAAGAGAAAAACAACTTGAAAACTATGATGTGGGGAAAAAATTTCTCTTGGAACCTGTTTAGAGTGGTCACTCGTGCAATGTCTCTTTTTCTTCACTAATGTGCTTGTAATATTTTTTGCTACTTGCTTGTGTCATATATGGAAACGTGGCTTTAACACCTTTCTTTTTTCTGGGTAATTATTACAAGGAAGAAACTACTTGGAAATGTAGATTTGTTCTTCGCGCTTTCCTTTCATATGCAGGTTTTTAACTTTCAAATAATGTTCGCCTCATGGTAAGTACTTTTCTTCTGACATTCGATGATTATTACAATGCATATGTATTCAGGAGTGATTTGACCCCATTTCTTGTTCATATTCAGAAACGGAGCTAAGAAATAATGAAGGTTTTGTACCATTTATTAGATATCTTGGACACGAAATCCCGTAAATGACATCGGGAATTACCCTTTAGGAGTGAATAAAACAGATTTAGGACGAAAGCATTAAAAGTTTGTTGACTGCTTCGCAAGGAAATAACGTACACGTAAAATACTTGACATACTTTACCATCGTGCCTAAATCGGAAGCGGTACTTGATGTATCTTTAGAGATCGGTTATGTGCCTCCACAGGGGATACGCATTTTGATTCTCTCCTTCACAGTCTGCTCACAGACATCAACTTTTAGCATATGTGGTTTTCTGAGTTTTTTATTATTTGTTGGTTGTTCTTTTACTTTTTGGCCATAGGTTGTTCCTATCGCATTCCTTTTTAGGTTTAGAAGACTGAGCTGCTTTTGCCTGGAAAAATATTATTTTCTGCTCAATTCGAGGCGAATTCATGGTTGGTCTTGTGGTCCTCGAAAGACACTTGCCGGAGAAATACAAGAGGAGATCTCACGAAAACACAAAACAGGCACCTGATATGATATTATTCAACCTGGGTGAATGAGAAATGATGGTTTGACACACTAGGATACCTCCTCAGGATGCCGATACCATCTAGAGGTTTTGGTTAGGTAACTCACGATAGGGGGTGGTCACGACATGAACATAACTTTCTTGATAAGTATTATGCAGATTTCTTTTTTAATAAGTATTAGGCAGATTTTGAATGTAGTAATGTGGTAGAGCATTCCACACTTACACCAACTGAACAGACAACTGTTTGAGATTCGCCGCAGATGTTTGAAGATGAGAGATATATTTTCCCATGCAGACTCCCACGTGCTCGTTCAAGGAGGTACCTACAGATTGTGTATGATACTATAATTGACACACGTACTCGTGTGCCCTCTTATGCACGAGTGATACTACTATAGTGATGATACTATAATTGACGCACGTACTCGTGCACATTGTCGCTACGCTGCGCTGGTGTGTTTCGGGACGAGTGTTATCCTGCTGGAAGTGATGGTCGTTGTGGTCCTGCACGGCAGGAAGCCTGACTGGCTGAATAATCTGCTGCAAATATGCTGCACGGATCAGAACTCCATTAACGTTGACAAGACGAGTCCGGCTATTTTAAGATAGTTCCCTATGCACTGTGCCTGGAGTGAGACAAAGAGGTCTTACACCGATACATGTTTCTAGGAGTCGCTCTCCAAACTGCCAGCGAAAACGCATACGTTCATCACTCATGTTCAGACAGAAGCGCCTTTCGTCATTGATCACTTCAGAACATCATAATTCCCTGCGGAGTATTGCGTGCTATATTTGTAATTTAAAAAAACACAACAAAAACAAAATTTTCTCGAAAACGGCTTCGAATTTTTTCTTTAAACTTTTGTTAAGGATAGAGCTAAATACGATGAAATATCGCTCTACTTTTGTATTTTCAAAAATTACTAAAATGTAATTTTTTTGACTTGTCTCTTACGTCGTTAATATTCACATTAGCGGCAGTTTTCACGTAATAGTATTTATGAGTATATGTGCTTTAAATAATGTCATATAAAGTTCCTCAAAAAATCAAATTTTCGTTTAAAATTACCTCAAATTTTCAGAAATGCTTAAACGTTATTTTCTCAAAAAACGGCTCCAACTTTTTTATAACTTTGCGTACGGATAGTGCAAATTGCACTGTTTAAGATGAATTACACAAATGTAATTTTTTGAGATATCACTCACGCCGTTAATATACACATTTTCACCGATTTGTATACATTATTGTATTTTTGAATGGATGTGCATCAAATGATTTCCAATGAAGTTTTTCGAAAACTCAAAAAGTTTCTGTGACAAAGAGCTTCACATTTTGCATTTATTGTAATGCAAACCCCTTCATTCATATGTATTGGTTTGCACGGACCATGTTCTCTTATAAATTATTTTATTTTTAGTTCCTTTCCTCGGTATTTTCATTACTTGACTACAATATTAGTAAACAGTGAATTCTGTACAAATTAAATGTTCAATTCCAATCAAACGGATATCTTTTCATTACTTTCATAAAGTATTGTTGACATAAAGTTAAGATGAAAGTAATTTAGTTACCTTTCTGTTAACCGTCAAAATGAGTTAAATGCCCAAATGCGTTATTAGGAAGTAATAGAAAATAAAAACCGGAAAGAACCCGAAGCGCTAATAAGTGTTGTGTGAAACCAATTTGACAAAAAAGTTATTTATTTAAATACTGAATTTATTTAAATACTGAACTGAACGCTATTTATTTAAATACTGAATAGCTTTTCCTGAAAATAATTATCTTTCTTTTTGTGTATATTCATTAGACATATAAATTATTCTGTACCGTAAGGATAACTCGATATTTATACGTAATCTCAATCGATGGCACATGGCTAAGTCCGCTTCTGATTCACGCAAATACGAAAATATTAACATCTGTTTCTCAAGCGTTTAGTAAATTGATGTCTAACATACGGACGTTGGAGTTCACCAGCATGACCCGTGTGCTAAAACACGAGTAAACTTCAAGCAGTTTACGATGAGCATAATGTCTGCTGCAGGCTGGAAGGCATACACAGTGAGACGAAATGGTTGTCGGTTTTGTTTTGTTTGTGTTTACAACACCATTTTGTGATCGCTGGGTCGTGTCGAACTCAATGAAAGTCACATTAAGTAAATATGAGAAATATTACCTTATGCTTGTTCTAATATTCTTAGTTATCAATTTGTTGTAATTTCGGTTTATTACTCCTCCCTCAGTAATTACCTTTTATCGCACTTCATTATATCAAATTTGTTCTCGTATATTGTTGGTAATGTGCTTACCGCATTTCTGGTTTACCTGGATATTGTCTCATATATTAGCTCATTCATCTAGATGGTTATTTCAAAGGTCCATATGAACCATGATTGTATAGTTCACTAGTGTTTCTTATGTTCATTCCGATTATGAGTGTTGTTAATTACAGCATTTTATAATTAATGGCTGACTTCCTGCAAAAAAAACTACTAAACATGACATTAATCGCTTTAGACTTCGCAAGACGACCTTTCAAAAAAATGGGATTCATATTTAATTTACGATATATTCTAGGTGTATATAATTTGTATTTTAGAAAATAGCTCGGTCTTCCAAGTCCGTACAATCTCTCATGCAATCAGTAAAACTGAATTAAACATAAAAATATGCATTATTTCAGATTTTTTCAAATTTCTCGTGATTTCTTTCAACTCAATGTTCAAGATCTGTAATACTACATCGATCGGTTAAGCGAAGGGCTCGAAGGTCTCTTGCATTTAGCTTTTCTCCAACATCGACGATCAGAAACGGTTCTTTCATTTTTTGATATTTCATTTCTAGAAAATATAGAATGAGTACAACAAGCAGTGAAAAGGTGTGATGAAAATTGTGATGTGTAGCAACTATCTCAAGGAACATTACGATGATGTGAATGAAAATGGAGCTCATTTATTGCACAAAGAACGATACACTGGTGACGAGAGTTTTGGAGTTAAGATATAATTTATACAGTAAATGCAAGGATGTATGTATATCTGAGTGATTCCTACAACTGCGTTTTTCCTTTGTCAAACAATCGTGCTCAAAGCAAAATATTAAGTTTCTATTATTCATCAACTTTTCACCTTCAGTCGTTCACTCAATCGTGAACCTCCTAGTCAGTCATTTCGCCACTCTTTCCGTATTCTGATAGCTTTTTCTCCGACCTCATTTCCACAACGTCCGTCTTCTGCGGGCGACCACGGCGCCGCGCCATATTTTTAACCGCGCTGCGGAAGTAGGGGCCGGCGGTGTGCGGACTCGGTTTCGTCTGACGCACGCGGGGAACACCGCGTTATCATCCTCCGGCAGTGCCTCTCCTTGCACCCGCTTTCGCTTTCTCACTGTTCTCTCACCGGCTCTTCCCGGTCGCTTCACTGCCCGATGACATGATGCCACTCCGGTCATCTTCATTCCCGCGTTCATCATTCGCCCTTCTCTGGCTCCATCGCTGGTCAACGTTGTGATTCCATTGCTCGCCACGTAGCCGGCCCCATCGCTGGCCCCATCGCTGGCCCCATCGCTGACCCAATCGCTGGCCCAATCGCTGGCCCAATCGCTTGCCCAATCGCTGGCCCCATCGCTGGCCCCATCGCTGGCCCCATCGCTGGCCCCATCGCTGGCCCAATCGCTGGCCCCATCGCTGACCCAATCGCTGGCCCAATCGCAGGCCCAATCGCTTGCCCAATCGCTGGCCCCATCGCTGGCCCCATCGCTGGCCCCATCGCTGACCCAATCGCTGGCCCAATCGCTTGCCCATCGCTGGCTCCCATCGCTGGCCCCCTCGCTGGCCCCATCGCTGGCACCATCGCTGTCCCCATCGCTGTCCCCATCGCTGGCCCCATCGCTGGCCCCATCGTTGGCCCCATCGCTGGCCCCATCGCTGACCCAATCGCTGGCCCAATCGCTTGCCCAATCCTTGGCCCCATCGCTGGCCCCATCGCTGGCCCCATCGCTGGCCCCATCGCTGGCCCCATCGCTGGCCCCATCGCTGGCCCCATCGCTGGCCCCATCGCTGGCCCCATCGCTTGCTCAATCGCTGGCCCCATCGCCGGCTACCCTGGCTGACCCCAACACCGTCTCAATTCCTGCTCTCTTTTTCCCCATCCTCACTAGTTTCGTTAACTGCGTCCTCACTCTTACTTGCGTGCATCTCCCCTTTCTTTACTAGACCCGCTTCTCTTGCCCTCGTGCTCGCCTGACGCGCTGCCCACTTTCCTTCATCCTTCTGTCCGCCTGAGGCCCGGCTCCCTGCATGCGTTTGCATACAAAGCGCCTGTTTTCCTGCCGCTGGAGACGCTGGCGCCTGGGATGAAACGGCAGGGGTTGCGCCTCTGATTGTAATACGGTGGAGAATGGAACGGTGATCTGAACCAAAATAGATGACAAAAAAAGGTGAAACGTGTTTCTGCAATGAAACGATTATAAGGGAAACATGCAAAGGTTGGCATTATTACAAGGAATGTGGAGAATATGTTTATTTTCGTCCGTACACGGAATGAATTGCGAGAGGTTTGGAACGAGTAGTTGAAACCTCCGATCGCGATTCAGAAGTGTCCTGGAAGTGTGATATCTCAGTTAAGGGTGAAGAATATTTGCTGACAAAAAACGGTCGATACTTTGCTGAAGAAAGGCATCTAGCGTGACTTTGAAGATAAGAATGGGCAAGGGGTAAATATATAGTGTTAAGATGTGGAGCATGATGTTGCTAGAAGTAACGGCTGAAATATTACAGATGAAATTTGAGTCATTTGTCAGTTAAAATGTTCATTACTAATGTAAACTTCGCGACTTTCAAAAGCAGATGTAAAGGTAGAAAAATCGACATTTCGAAGACAGTACAAAGGATTTTACAGTTTTTAAATATGATCTCTAAAGACAAGGATAAAAGTAAGTATGAAAGCGCAGAAAGAATTTCTTTGAGAGTGAGAAGTGTAAATGAGAGTTACGAGACAATATCTCTCTTGGTTTAATACACGGCGTAATTGCTTTAAAATTCTATGAATAAATAGAGAATAATGAAAACATCTAGTTCTTCATGATGATGTACGATAGGTTATGAATCACGTGAAGGAAAGGCCATGCCAGTAAAGCTGCGTATAATCAGGTTTTAAATTGTGACGCACGCGATCGAGATGCAGTGAAATTTAATGTTCTCTGTAAGTAAATAGGATCAAGCGACAGTAACAGTAACATTAGTGGAGAAATTTTCACTTTTTGTATCATTGTCGTTTCGACGGACTTTCACTGATCGGCCCTCAGACGAGTTCAAGGTGTGTTAGACTGATGCGCAGATAAAACATTGGTCATAGATACTGTCAACAAATTGCTTCGAGGTGCGGAAAATATACAAAAATGTGGACAAAATATCGATTAATGTCCTATAAATATTATTGCTTAAACAATTATCTAACCGCAGCACATAACGTTGCTGCTAGCACGATAGCTGTAGGAACCAAGAGTTTTAACCTTTGGACATTGCATGAGGCATTTCTTTCGACAAAGCATGATTCCATTATTATTTCGTCGTTATCTCATCATATTTATCAGTTATTAATTCATTTATCATTCAGGGGGTAAGCAAAATGTAGAGTAAAAGAAATCATAATTAACAAATGAATATCAATCCGTGGTATGAAGAGTGACATTTGATGAATAATGTGTTGCAGGGAGGATTTGATTTTTGTTTCATAAACCACCAATTCTTAAAATGATAAAATTTACTTTTTCGTTAATCTTATTTGCTTCCTACCCGTATTCTTTTACTGCTTCGCTGTAGCTTTCATCGTCGTCCTTCTGAGAAGCCTTCCCGCTGAAGAACGTTCACCGGAGAGCCATGATTTATTTGGAACTGGCTGTTTACTTCTTGTAGGTTGAGTTGGGATGGATATATCAGCGTGGAATGAATGTGCCTTTCTGAATGACAAGGAGTGTATTCTTCGTCGTTTTTGTTTGATCGAATGGAGTGAAGACTGACACTGAAGACATGAGCTCAAACGGCTAACACAGCTGCGGTTAAAACTATTTGGAAGTTGTCTGCAAATCCCCTGTAGAGTTTTGCGGAGTCTTCTCTCCGATTTTGTTACTTTTATTTTAAGACGACTTAAAAGAATACGCTTAAAGTTGAAAGATCGACTATCACACAACGCAAGGAAGAATCATAATATCACATGAAATGATTCTCTCTCTCTCTCTCATATATATATATATATATATATATATATATATATATATATATATATATATATATATATATACCAGCGTAATTTCAATGGAAAAAACGACGCCACATTCTTCTGTCTAATTAAATGAACATATATTTCTAATGTTATTGTCGGAAACGCTTCGTTCATTGATTTGATTATTTCATGTTTTCAGGCGCGTCAATTGATTGATTTTTTTTGTGTTTCGGGGCGCGTCAACTGCTTTGGTCATTAGTCCCGTACGTGTAGTGCATGTCTTTCCTCGGGAGATGGCGGTGATCTTCCCCCACTGGATGGCGAGACCTACCGTCGGCTAGTGGGTTTTCTCCCTAACCAGGGCTCTCCCACCAGCGGGGCACCGCCCCAGCCGGGACAAGCTCTAAGCTCCCGACCGGTCTCCCGGAATATGTGGTAGTGTAGTGCATGTGAGTGAAGTGTGTGTGAGGGGTGCGATAGGACAAGGAAGAGGAAGGATAGATCGTCCCCGGTCCGGGACCCGTATGTTACGATACTGCTTCGGCATTCGCCCGGTAATGATTAGAGAAACGAAGGAAAACTACCGATCCGAATAGTCGGCCGCTAGAATTCTCCTGGATTGAACTCGGCCTTAGTCTCTAGCTAGTGTCGAAAATCCTTCCATTGTCGGTATTCGAACCCTAGGTCTTGCAGGTTAGAGACACTGCAGTGATGTCAGTGGATAAATATCAGTGCCCTGAGCTACCTCAGCCGGCAAGAAAGGTTTCGTTACTTCACAACAGTTTCTTGTCAATCTCTCTTCTTCTCTGCGCCTTGAAGATTGTATATAAACTGAGTTGAAGCTGTGAGGACATTTCTAAGTAGTATTAAGAAAAAAATCTATTTTTTGTACACAAAAGTCGACAAACGCAAGTTTATGAATTAGCGAAATTTGAGTACAATCCTTTATCGAGTGCGGTTCCGCGATCGTACCCAACCTGACCAGCGAGCCTTCAGAATTGTGCTCATGACGGTCCCCTCCCGCACTTAGAAGAGCGTTCAGTCTTGAGAAGATCCGGTGACATAGAGGCAATTATTAAAATTGGCTGAAGTTGAAAAAAACACCATCTTCTGGTATCTGTGCTGTTAAAATCAAAACTTGAAATGCATTATTTATTGATAATAATAATTATTATTTATTATTTAGTCCATTACATCTCATTATGGTCAAAGGCCTCCTGCTAAAGAGAATAAGAATAACCATTTCCTTCGGAGAAATGCTTAGGTAGTCCAATTAACATTCACATGACACAATTCTTCATCACAATCCACAGTTCTTAGTCCCACTATTTATTGCTAATACTATAAGAAAATTGCTGGCATTTTTTCATCTAAATTATTCATCTTACAATATGAAGTTTTAAGAAATTAAAAATGTATTACGTTTTAAAATGTTATTGAAATATTTTTGCCAGCATTTTTATTAAAAGTTTGATTTCTTTTAATATTGTATTCTGATAGGACTGTGACATTAATTATAAAATGATTTATGTCATGCACACTTCGCCCAATTGTAGTTGAGAAGCATGAAGAATACGTGAATAGAAATTGTGATATTTTTGTGCGAGGAGTGAACTTTCCAAATGCATTATTATCCACGAGTAAGTATTGCATCTCGTTAACTTTATCATTGACAGTACGAATTAAATATCTTTCCCATGACTCAATATTTTATAAGACGAAAAACTTAGATTAATTGTCGTGTTTCACCTCTGTAATTTAAAACTTTCTAAAACGAAATGGCCGACTAAACATTAATATAAAACCATCGAAAAAAATGCTCACCGATAAAGTAATAATCTGTGGAAATGAAAGGATGTGAGGATATGTCATGTCATTTGAACTCTTCTAATATGTTTCATTGTTTGACATTTCAAGAAATAATTATCATGGCAACATTCATCCTTAAATTATTTATCATATTAACTACAGGATATTTTCTTATTCTTACTTTAGAATAATCGGAATCGTGATTATTCTTGACATTTTCTGAAGAAAGAAAGGAAAGCAAAATAATGGTATACTTGAAATACTTATTTCGTGCAAACGTGAATAACATGTGCACATATGTAACATATACATTTAATTTTAAATTTTTCAAAAAGTGTTGATATGTACGAATAACTTACGCTTGCCGGTCCTGGTTTCTAAGCTTTCATATAGCGTCTTGCGTGTTAATGCGAATTCAGATTGATTGGGGACGCAAATGAAAAGGACGTGAAATACATGCGTGGTCGACTGCGTAATGCGGGCAGAGACGGTGACGAGGCGATGTTGATCTGGGAGGTGGCGGCAGGGATAGCGATTGACTGCGATGGAGAGGACCGCAAATGAGGAGAATGTTCCTAAGGTTACTGCGATCCTACGGAAGGATCATAAAACGAGTGATAAAACAAGGATAGCTTTATGAAGTTGGAGGAAGCTGAACAAGGAGAGATGGAAGATAGGAAGTGACCAAAAAGTGAAATGACGAGGCGTGACCAAAAAGCGAAATGACTAAGGAAGAAAGAAGAGTATATTTTTGCGACAGGGAAGGGTGCAATTGATAGGCGAGAGGAGCGTTTACGAAAATGAAATACCGAAAGCGTAAGAAAAGATGGCGAGAATAGTGGAGGACACGACGAGTGACAATGAAAGGAACGAAGTCTACACTGGCCCTGGAGGCGTAAGAGGAAAGGTGGAATAGGAGTCGCGGAGAGGGAGGGGAAGGAGCCGGTGGTCCGCACGTAACGAGCGCTAGCGACCGCCGGCGATCGTTATTTCTGCGCGACGACGACTGAGCGATCTCCAGCGTGGTCGCGTGTTAACGAACCCCGCCACCGCCGCAACTGCCTTTACGGTATCGCCATTACACTGCCTGTTTTTGCCACTGCCGTTGCCATCACCGCCACTACCTTGAAGACCTCTGAATTTCGTGTGTAAATAGAGAGGTAAAATTTCGTATAATCACCCAACGCCACTGCCATTTCTTCCACCACTGCCGCCACCCCTGCCTCTCTCCTTGCCCGTGCTTCTGTTCCTGTTTCTGTCCTTGGCCCCGGCCTTGTCTCCGTCGCGGCGTCGACCCGACCCTCTCCACAATTCTCTCCCCTAGGCAGCCTTCTCATCGCAGACCCCAATGTCAGCACGGCTGCCGTCGTCACCTTCTCCTGCGCCGCCGGTCCCTCCGCTTCCATCCTCTCCGTCGCGTCTGCTCCGCTGCGTCGCCGGCGTTAGTGACGCCTCGCCGCGCTCCGACAAGTGCGGCTCGCTGCCGGGGGCGCGGGGACTCTCGTCCCCCCTTCCCACCTCCTCATTCGGCACCCTGCGCACTCACCGCTCCGAACATAAATGTGTTCCCCGTTTGGCTAGGTCCCACAAACTTCCACATACATGCGTAATGAATACGAAAGCAATGGTGGATGAACAGATAAATTTCCGGCCATTGTTTCGTTTTGCGTTGCTCTGCAAACACGCTATGTACGCTTTTGTGTAGATTCGAAAAAAAAGTATTCTAAAACAAATGTTTGTATCGCGGTTTTATTAGATATATTTTGTAGGTTGCCGTTGCCAGAACATGAATGTTTCAACTGTTTTGTGGTTTATCATAAATACTAATATTACAGCTGCATTCCGCCTCGTTATCGTGTTTCCCTAACAAACATTGCTGATGTCACGCCCTGAGTCGTCTATGATTTTCTCTTTGCTCATTTCAACGTAAATTTTAAATAAGATTTCAGCGATAATTTGTAACTTATGTGTTGTAAAAATATGGTATATTGTTGTAGGGTTTCAGAATAATGTTTGTATTTTGTTAGAGTTGGAAGTATTTTGAAATCGTACTCATTATTGTTGAACTAAAAAGCAATTTCTTTTGATACTTGTCACTAAAATACTTTTGTGTGAACCAAATGGAAGTAATCAGGTTTGGAATATGGAAGAGTATTATTATTATTATTATTATTATTATTATTATTATTATTATTAATGTTTACACATTGCTGGTTCACAGGAAGACCTGGTTCTCAAATAACGGGCTTTTCGCCAAGTGTGTTATTTGCTATTTATTTAAGAATCTGAATTTAGGAAGTTTCGGACAATGCAGCACGTTTTTTATTATTATTTTTATTTTTATATTGTTTGACATTACATTGTTCAGTTTACATATTAACTGTGCAAATGTTTGATGGACTTAATCTATCTTATCCTAACTTAAACTAACTTAAAATTATACACATTACAATTATTTTAAAAAAAATATATAGCGGGAGAGGAAGCAGGAAGCACCTCAGATTAGTATTATTCGAGGTTTGCGAACATTTTATAGAATGAGTGAAGTGGATATCTGTTTTTAATTCTTGTTGGATAATTAGGGTTTTTACCCAGTTTATAGAAGGATGATGCTTGTATTTTTTTTTTTTTTTTTATTATTTTTATTTTTATATTGTTTGACATTACATTGTTCAGTTTACAAATTAACTATGCAAATGTTTGATGGACTTAATCTATCTTATCCTAACTTAAACTAACTTAAAATTATACACATTACAATTATTTTAAAAAATATATAGCGGGAGAGGAAGCAGGAAGCACCTCAGATTAGTATTATTCGAGGTTTGCGAACATTTTATAGAATGAGTGAAGTGGATATCTGTTTTTAATTCTTGTTGGATAATTGGGGTTTTTACCCAGTTTATAGAAGGATGATGCTTGTATTTGGGGAAGGTTTGTGTAGAAGTTGTGTGCAAGATAGGCTATTTGATTTTTTATTGTGTTTATATTCAGATCATTGTGTAGTTGGTTGTTACTGATGAACCAAGGTGCTTTTGTGATTAATCTTAATATTTTGTTTTGGATCACTTGCATTTTGTTTAGGTTTGTATTGGCAGCGTTGGTCCAGATGGGGCAAGCATAAAGTAGAGTCGGCCGGATTATTGATTTGTAGAGTAATAGTGCATTTGATGTGGAGAGGTGGCTGTGTTGATTCAGTAAGGGTCGTAGTTGAATTAGTTTAGTTTTGGCCTGCTGAGTTTTTGCCTCTATATGTTGCTTCCAGTTGAGTCGAGTATCGAAGTTTAAGCCCAAATATTTTATTGTTTTATTTGTTGGTGTCCAATTAATGGTGTCGTTATTTATGGAAAGTGGAAGAGGGTGTGTGAATGGTTTTAATGTGAATATTTTTGATACAGATTTTGTTGGGTTCAACTTTATTTTCCAGATATTAGCCCAATTTGTAAGTAAATTTAAATGATTTTGAAGCTGTGATTGAAGAGTTGTTAAAGAGTTCCCTGAGATGTAGAGTGCAGTGTCATCGGCAAATTGAGCAGTGTTTATTTGTGCTGAAATGGGAATATCTGCGGTGTATATATTAAACAACAATGGGGAAAGTGGTGAACCTTGGGGAACCCCAGCAGCAATTTTCCTTGGATTAGAGCAGTGGCCTTCGACTGACACTGAAAAAGTTCTGTTTGTAATATAGCTAAGGATAACAAATAATAGATATTTGGGTGTACCTATTGAAATTAATTTAAAATAGAGAGCTGGATGCCATATTCTATCAAATGCTTGCGAGATGTCTACAAAAGCAGCTATGGTATGTTGACCCTTTTGGAATGCAGTGTGAATGTGTTCCGTAAGCCTTAGTAGTTGGTGGGTGGTAGAGTATTGTGATTTGAAGCCGAACTGATGCTGAGGTATACTGTTTGTTTTCTTGATATATTTGTTCAGTCTGATGAGTATTAATTTCTCTAAGATTTTTGACATTATAGGTAGCAGGCTGATAGGTCTGTAATTTTCTGCTTTTGAGTGATTCTTGTTTGGTTTAGCTATTGGGTGAATGACCGAGTGTTTCCATATTTGAGGAAAATACCCTGTTCTCAAAACAGAATTGTAAATATTATTTAGAAAGGCAATGGCGTTTTCCGGTAGATTTTTTAAAATGATTGTATTGATCCGATCGTGGCCTGGTGCTTTTTTATTTGGCATATCCTTTATTATTTTTCTTATTTCATTAGGGGATATGAATTGTATTGGGTGGGGAACATTATATAGGGGAGCATTGAACATTTTCAGAATTTCATCGTGTTTGGGATCTTTAGGGGAATTGTTGGGGGTAAATGTGTCTACAAAGTGGGAGGCTAGTACTTCAGCCTTTTCCCTTGGGGAGTATTTTTTACCATCACTAGTTGCTAATGGGGGAATATTTGTTCTTTTTTTTAAGAGTTTCTTGGTAAATTGCCATAGTGAGTTGTTTTTGGTACTTAAGTTATTGATACAGAAATTGTAATGTTCTTGTTTATATTTATTAAGAACCTTTTTACAAATATTATTTAACAGATTTAGTTCTTTTTTCAAAGAAGGAATTCTTAAGGAATTCCAAAGTCGTCTTGTTTTATTTTTAATACGGATTAAGTTAATTATATTAGATGGGAGCGGTTTATGTAGTATTTTGTTAGTATCTAAGATTTTTTCAATGTGACTGTTGTTAATTGTACTGATTATTATATTGTTGACGGTCGTGATGGCTTGGTTAATTTCTTGGGGAGTATTCAGGTTGTGAAATGAAGGTATGGACTTTTTTACAGTTCCTTTAAAGTACTTCCAATTAATGTTGTATGTATTTAAGGTTGGTGGAGGAGAAGGGGGAGGTTTTTCTACGTGAGTTGATATTATTACTGGTAAATGATCTGATTCTAGTTCATGATACGTTGTAGATATGAATTGTGTTTTAATATTTGTGACTGCTATGTCAAGTATGTCTGGACTTTTGTTTGGATCATATGGGTAGTACGTGGGTTCAATTGGTGCTAATATGTTGAGATTTTGGTTCCTTTTTATGTTGTATAAGTATCTGCCAGCGGGATTCGTAGACCGACATCCCCATGAGGTATGTTTGGAGTTTAGATCACCAGCAATAATGAATGGACTTGGTAGTTGTAATAATGTGGAGAAGTTGCTGCTATTGATTTTTATATTTGGAGGTTTATATGCAGTCACTATTGTTAATATCCTGTTATTATTATATTTTACATTTATTCCTACTTTTTCGAGACCGGGCGTGTGTGGTAGAGTAATCTGATAATATGGTATGCTGTTTTTTATTAATATTATGACCCCTCCTCCTTTCGAGTTTTGTCTGTCTTCTTTGATGGTTTTGTATCCCTGTAGAAAAAATGGGGATTCTGGGTTGAGATGCGATTCTGTGATGCATGCTATATCAATTCTGTTAGCATGTAGGAAGTGTTGTAATTCGGCTTTTTTGTTGATAATGCCGTTGGCATTCCAATTTAGTATAATTAAATCATTATGGTGATCCATAATTGTTGTTTAATGATACAGCAATTGAGTGTTGGATATTCTGTATAATTGTTGGTATTAGTGAATTTATAAAATTAATAATGTGGTAGGTTATAAACTGAGTGATGTTTTGTATGAATGGATTACCAATATTGAAGTTGTAGTTTCTGTTTGCGTGTTGGTTATGTTGTTGCTGTTGATGCTGGTTTGAGTTTGTTGTGTTACGTTGGTGGTTGGTATTTGTCGCCTTTGCGAAATTAGGTATATTGTTGGTTTGAGGTAGTATTGGAAAATCTGTTATATTGAATTGCGGGGGAATAGGATTGTCCCTATGTCTAACATTTGGATTATTTCTTTTACTTTCCAACATTTTTCGATAGTATGGACATTCTACTGATCTGAGGTCAGCCCTATGCTTCCCTAGACAAAGTTTACAAGTTGGGGGGGAGTTTTGTTGTTCACAGTTTGCTGATAGGTGGTCACCTGCACAAAACACGCACGAAATTGTATGATTACAGTTGTTTTTACTGTGTCCAAAATCTAAACACCGGTAACATTGCAGGGGGCCTTTGGGTTTCTTTCTTCTTTCTGGTTTCACTATGTTGTTACCTATTTGTTTTATTTCTAGAACATCCTCGATTTTGTGAGATCCATCAAAGTCTACTGCCACTACTGGTATGGGAGAATTGTTTTTGTATAGACGAGTAACTTTTGTAGCAGAATTGAATTTGCTATTGATTTCAGCTAAGATTTCATTTTCTGTGAATGAAGGATGAATATTTTTGATCACTATTGAATATTTTTTACTAATTTTATCCGAATACGTGTGAAATTGTTTTTTGGTGGCCAGAAAATATTTAACTGCTTTTCGGAAATCGGTCACTGACTGAAATTGGATTCTAATCTTTTGATTCTTGAATTCTGTGGTGAAGTTGCATGAGACGTTAGTTTTTATTTCATTCTCAAGAGTAACTTGATTTTCAAAGTTTGTAACAAAAATAGGTGGGATTTTATGTTCTTCACTTAGATCCTGTGGGATCTCTTCGTTTAACCAACTAAATCTGTTTTTGATTTCTACATTGTACTGACTTTGTAAGTTCGACCCTGCCGAAGGCTGACTGACTATGGATGCACGTTTTAAGTCTCTGTTATCACTGTCGTTATAGCCGGCTCGCTTTCCTTGCGACGTTACCTTGTTCTGATGCAGTTGGGTTGAAGCAGCAGTCTGTTGTGACTGCATTTGTTGCTCGGGCTGGCCTGATGATCCGGTCCCGAATCGATTGTTGTTGATTGCATTGAGTTGGAGATGGTACGGGATGTCGGAATATTCCATGTTGTCCGTGGAGTTCACTTCGCCTTCGTCGTGGAGCACATCAGATGAACCTTCCGAGTTGTAAATCGAATTTAGGGCATCGCTGACCAATTGCCCTGTGCTGGATAAATCATTGTTGTTCATTCAACTACTAAAGCACTAGTAGTGAATAAATGCGACCACTAAATACTGATTCGTACACTAAGTCACCACTGTTTTCTGAAGTTCGTAGCGATGTTGAATACACTATCACACTAAACGATTCTAGCTGCTGGTAGCGGAGCGACTGCTCTG